>QRFJ01005717.1:47500-93730 GCA_006176705.1 Cocos nucifera
TTCCAGCTGACAGCTCCACCATTGCACACAAACAGACTTCCAGATGTCGACTTTCGATCATCTATATCGGACATGAAGTCCGAGTCTGTGTATCCCTGGACTTGGAGTTCTCCATTACCAAAGACCAACATCATATCCTTAGTTCTTCTCAAGTACTTAAGGATACATTTCACAGAAGTCCAGTGTTCTTCACCTGGATTTGACTGATATCTGCTTGTGACACTCACAGCATGGGCTATATCAGGTCGTGTACATAGCATGGCATACATGAGGCTCCCTATTGCAGAAGCATAAGGGATCTTGCTCATGCGTTCTATTTCCTCAGGTGTGCTGGGGCACATCTTCTTGGAAAGATGAATACCATGTCTGAAGGGTATTAATCCCCTCTTAGAGTTTTCCATACTAAACCTCTTTAGTACTTCCTCTATGTACATCTTCTGTGAAAGTCCTAGCATCCTATTCGGTCTATCCCTATAGACCTTAATTCCTAGAATAAAGGATGCTTCACCTAGGTCTTTCATGGAGAATTCCTTGGACAACCACATCTTGACTGATGTCAACATGGGAAATATCATTCCCAATAAGGAGGATGTCATCCACGTACAATACGAGGAAGACAACAGCGCTCCCACTGACCCTTTTGAAAACACACATGGTTCCTCTTTCATTTTTGATGAAACCAAACTTTTTGATCACATCATTGAAACGAGTGTTCCAGCTCCGAGATGCTTGCTTAAGTCCATATATGGACCTTTGCAGCTTGCAAACCTTGTGATCAGTATCACTGGATGTGAAACCTAGCGGCTGTTCCATATAGATATCTTCCTCAAGATATCCATTTAGGAATGCCGTTTTCACGTCCATTTGCCATATTTCATAATCGAAATAGGCTGCAACGGCAAGCAATGTGCGGATGGATTTTAGCATAGCCAGTGGAAAAAAGGTATCCTGATAGTCAATGCCTTCGCGTTGACTATAACCTTTTGCCACCAGTCTAGCCTTGAATGTCTCCACATTCCCATCTGCACCAATCTTTCTCTTGAAGATCCATTTACACCCAATAGGTACTATACCTTCTGGTGGATCTACCAAGGTCCAGACTTGGTTTGAGTGCATCGAGTCGATTTCTGACTTCATTGCCTCAAGCCATTTCTCGGAGTCGATATCTGATATCGCCTCGTTGTAGGTTTTGGGATCATCACCATGAGCACCATTACCTATGAGGAACATTTCCTCTACATCCTCTGAAATAATACCTAAGTATCTTTCAGGGGGACGGGAAAACTCTTTCCGATCTACGAGGTGGAGGAGGTAGTGTTCTTATTGGCTCAACCTGATTTGGTTCCACTTGGTCCTTAGCTCGTTCTGCTTGTGAGACTTTCTCATCAAGCTTAATCTGCTTTCCAATGCCACTATCTTGAATAAACTATTTTTCAAGAAATATGGCATGTCGACTCACAATCACATTGTGGTCTTCTGGAATGTAGAAATAGTATCCTAATGACTCTTTAGGATATCCTATGAATCGAGCTCTAAAGGACCTAAACTCTAACTTGTCCGCTTGTTGTCTTTTGACATGAGCCGGACAACCCCAAATTCTGAGATGACTCAGACTTGGTTTCTTACCGTGCCATATCTCATACGGTGTGGTAGGAACGGTTTTAGAGGGAACCCTATTCAGTAAGATAGATTGAAGTTAATAATGAATGTGTCCCCAAAGAAAATCTGGGAGGTCTGTGAAGCTCATCATGGATCGAACCATATCCAATAGAGTCCGATTTCTCCGTTCTGAAACCCCGTTGAGTTGAGGTGTTCCTGGTGGAGTCCATTGAGAGACTATGCCATTTTTCCTTAAGATAGTCTAGGAATTCCCGGCTAAGGTATTCACCTCCTCGATCTGATCGAAGAACCTTAATGGGTTTTTCCAGTTTGTTTTTTCTACTTCATGTCTGAATTCTTTGAACTTTTCAAAAAGCTTCAGACTTATGTCTCATAAGATACACATACCCATACCTAGACAGATCATCGGTAAAGGTAATGAAGTAGACAAAATTGCCTCTAGCCGGCACATCAAATGGGCCGCACACATCAGTATGTACTAGGGCAAGGAGATCTGTGGCCCTCTCCCCATGTCCAACAAAAGGGAGTTTAGTCATTTTGCCTTGAAGACAAGATTCACAAGTTGGATATGACTCAAAAGTCAATGGACTCAATAGCCCATTTTTCTCCAATTTGTTAATCCTATCTTCTGCTATATGACCTAATCTCAGGTGCCATAGATATCTGTCGTTTGGACTATCCCTAGGTCGTTTGGCATTCACGTTTTGCTCGATAGTTAAAATAGGTACATCAATATGCAAGCTGATAAAGACCATTAATAAGGAAAACCATTTGCAATTTTATTTCTTTCATAAAGAATGTTACAATGGTCCTTAAAGAAGGTGATCACATAACCTTCTTGTGCTAAGCATGAAACAGAAATCAAATTCCTGCTAGCTGCAGGCACATAATAACAGTCTTTTAAAACTAAGTCTAAACCAGATGGTAATCGAAGAGGGTATGTTCCCACGGCTACTGCAGCAACTCTTGCTCCATTACCGATGCGTAGGATCATGTCTCCATCCCTCAGCCTCCTGCTATCCTCAAGACCCTGCATAGAAGTGCACAGATGAGCACTAGAACCAGAGTCAAGCACCCAACTGGATGCAGAAGAAACCGTAAGGTTAGACTCAATAACGAGCATACCTCCAGAAGGACCTTCCTTCTTGTTCTTTCAGGGTGGCCAGGTAAGTAGGGCAGTTCCGCTTCCAATGGCCGTCGCTGTTGCAATGGAAACACTTTCCTTTGCCATCGACCTTTTTCTTCGGTTCTGCCTTCTTCTTCTTTGATCCTTCCACCTTTTGCTTTTTCACAGACTTCTTTTTCTTTCCATAAGACTTTCTTTTGGAAGAAGTCCGTTCCATAGCAAGAACTGAGCCTTTAGAACCTTTCATAGAAAGCTCAGCGGTAACCAGCATATTCATTCAACTCGGCCAAGGAATTTTGAAGTTTATGCATGTGGTAATTCATGATGAATTGCCCATATGCATCAGTCAAGGATTGCAGAATAATATCGTTCTGCAGATCCAAGTCCAACTTCACACCGAGCTTCTCAAGCTCTTCCATGTCCTTGATCATTGTCAGACAGTGATCTTGGACTGACTGCCCATCACGCATCTTAGCCTTAAAAAGTCATTTCGTGACTTGATATTTGGCTGCGCGACTCTGTTCACCAAACATCTCCTGCAGGTGAGCCAACATTTGGCGAGCAGTCCCGATATCTTCATGTTGGCGCTGGAGCTCATCAGACATCGAGCCCAACATGTAGTATCTGGCCTTATTGTCTTCGTCAATCCATTTTTCCAGAGACGCTCTCTGTTCAAGTGGATGGACGAGCTGGTAAGGTGGGAGGGTCCTGGTCCAAAACATGTGTTAACTTCTCTGAACCCAAAACAATTTTGTAGTTCCTGAGCCAATCTTTATAATTGGGTCCAGTCAGTCTATGTGTGTCTAGGATACGTGCCAATGGGTTGGACGCAGACATTTTTTCCTGTAGAGAGTCAAAGATTCTAGTTAGATACTGTAATTTTGACTTGACCAATTTGTTTAGGGATTTTATTTTTAAACAAATTAGCTCCCACTATTTTCTCGGATCCCTACACTCCCTCTGTAGAGATGCGAAAATCTCCACGATTTAATGATTTCTAGTGGGTGGTGCGGTCTCACCAACTGACTCATCACCTCACCTAACAGTTATTGGTGATGGGTTAGCCAATGAGTGAACAACTCTTGTTCAATGATTCTCTAATCATGGTGCACCCAAACTTGGTCTCTAATTCATGAATCTCACCGTATCCGGAATATTGATCCACTCCTTAGTTAAGTCAGACCCACCATTTGCATAGACTGGGTTCCTAATTGGGTCTCTCACCGTATCCGAAATATTGAGCCCAACTCATCCTCCAGCCCATAGCATCCAATGCCTAATAGACATGGTTGCGTCTTCCCGGTGCAACTGAGCCACTGTATCCAGCCGAGAACAATCAACCCCGGGAAGGGCCCGCACGTCTACAATGGTGGAAGACCTCAGACTTAATCTTTTCTTAGGGAGAATTGATTCAGGTCTCATTAAACTAGACTTGGCTTAGTCATAACAATTATGACTAACCTAGTGGCATGGGTTAGCTCGGATTATTGACCACCTCAGATCAGAACTGTGTCAACAGATATGGCCAGGTAAGTGAGACCGGTGGAAGGAATATGCCGTTAACTCGCACAAGAACGCATTCAGGTCGAGTAGCTTCCAATTAAAAACCAGTCAGTCGGTCGTATGTGCCAAACTTACCTTAGACACCAAATTATTGAGTCAGAACCAATTGGGTTAGCCTATAATCCAGACTCTAACCTCTGAGCCTAATTAGGTCTTGCTTGATCGTGACTCGATCTTGACCCAGACTTAATCCTATTAGGCTGGTCAATTTAAGCATTGTTGATCCCATCTAACCAACTCTTGATTCGGTTTGATCAACCGCTTAGACCTAATTGAGCTACCCAAGCCTGAATCCAGTATTATGAATATATCTTAGATCTAAAATTCTCAATTTTAGACCTAATTAATATTCCATAAACTTAATTCTTAATTAAGTTAGGGTTCATAAACAAAATATGCACAATAAATCCTAGGGTTTCAGGATCTAGGGTTTTGCAGAAAGTAAGTTTTGGGTTTCTGATTAAGGACGAACACGCAGCACCCCTACACATCATCATAAGAACACCCCATCGAATGGGAAGAGAGGGCCTTTAAACCCTTCTTCGTTCTTATGACCGGACGGCCAAGAGGAACGCCTTAATCAGGAACATGCAATACTACAAAACAGTTTTAGATCTATATCATATATCTCATATACAAATTTAGATCTAATCATGGCATATTTTGCATACATCTCATGTATCGAATCATGCATGTTTTTCAGATCTAAATTATCTCATAATAATCTAAAAAATTAGATTTAAATTGATCTAATCAAAATAAATTCTAATCTAGACAATTATGTAGAACTATTCTACAACTAGTCTAGACATGCATCTATCATATCTCATATGATATTTAAAATTAAATAATTTTTATTTGCTATTTTTTCAGATGTTATTATAACACTTATAATATCAAAAAATAGTAAATAAAGAAGATCTAAAATATGATTTAATCAGATTAAATCAAAAGACATGCAAAACTATATTCTATAGAACTATTCTATTCTAGAACTAGTCATGCATATTTTTCATAATCTTAGATCCAAATCATTTAATTTTAATTTTTTCTGATTTCAGATCTGATCACATCTCATGTGACATCTAAAATCACTTTATTTTTTAATTAAAATAAAATTTAAAATCAGATCTAAATATTTTAGAACCATGGCTCTGATACCAGTTGAAGGGAAATCCTGATTTTCCCGGTCCAGGTTCGTTCAGATCTGATTCAGATCAAGAGATATATTTCAAAAATTTTTCTCTTGATCTCAATCAGATCTTGATATATTTTCAGATCTGATTCTTATTATTTTAATAAATAAAATAAAAAAATTAGATAAATTAAATCAAATTTAATTTACCTGATTTGGGTAATCCTATTACCCTGTTGATGATCCTGATTGCAGCGGAAGGTTCTGGATCTTAGCCACGCAAGCGCCTGGCCTCTACCGGTATCCACTCGGGTTGGATCTGGAGATCCTCTTCTTCTCTATCACACATCTCCAAAAATCAGATCTGGATCTGATCTGGAGGATCTTCAAAACTCTTTTGAAGATCTGCAGTCGTCCTTTTGCAGCAGCGCAGCCTTCTTGCTTTTGATCGCCTTTCCTTGATCTGAATCGCACCAACCAAAGTCCAAAACTCCTTTTGGACGTGGAGAGGAGAGGGAGAAGGTGGTTATGGCATGGAGGAAGGAGGGGAGAGGCAGCCTTGGGGCGTGGGGGTCTATGAATTTCTCAACTTAGAATTGAGGTTGGGCGCAGGGTCTTATTTATAGACTAAGCTTGTGATCCAACTCCTCTTCCTTCCCAACCAATCACAACCCTTTGTGAAATCAGATCTAAATCTGATTGGTTGGGAATAGAGACCCCTGGATTCCTCCTTAGAGGGCGCCTAAGACCAGTCAAACTGGATTCTTAGTAGAACTCTAATTGGAATCCAAAAAGGGAGGATGGAGTCCTTGTCCAACAAGGACTCCTAGGCGCCTCCTACTTGGGCTCACGCCACCCTTGGCGTGCGCCCTTCTCCTTGCCAGGTTCTGGCAGGGGGACAAGCCCCCACCAGCTCTCCAATAGGTGCATGACATGTGGTCAAAAGTCAAAGGGTCAATGGTCAACGTTTGACCAGTCAAAGGTAGACTTTTGACCAAAGTCAAAGAACAAGAAATGGCAGGTGACCAAAAATGGCAGTAATGTCTTACAAAATAAGACAACCTTTTTCTGACTTGGACAACCTCCAGTCAGACCATATGAAGGCCTCTGATTGAGCACAAACTCCTTTGGCTCAGTCAGGACAACTTATTTATGATAGTAAAAGAAGAACGTTAGGTTCAATCGAGTGCTAGCACGATTTTCCTTGAACCTAATTGAATCTCATTCAGATCAATTGAACTAGATCAGTTCAATTGATGATCACCAGATTCAAACCCTTGTTTGTGTGACCCAGTTAGGTTCAGTTCTGTATGGTAATGGGATATGTCATGATCTCTATCATAGACATCATCGAAACTCCTTTCGATGGATCAGAACTCTTCTGATTCGAACAGCTAGAATGATCGATCATCTAAATCATTCTAATTGCTCCCAAAATCCACCAGTGACACCTAGCAGTATATGGTGGCAACCCATCAGAGCTGAATGCGAACCTCTTGGTGCAGCTACCTGTGTGATTAAGTTCTTCTATCTTGAGCCCCGATCAGATTAGGGTTAAGGTGAACTCGTCAAACCCTAGTCTCTGTCATATGATGTAATCATTCGATTCGAGTCCAATGTGAAAATCTAAATAGAAACTCTTTCTATTATTTCACTCTGCCATGGCCATGGATTTCTGGACTTGATTCTCATGATCATCATAGGGCTGCTCCTCTACCACCGAGGTAGATAGATTCCATCTTGATGCAATCCAGTTCCTACAATGAACATGCTATAGCCAACATACACCTCAGGGTTCCATATGGCTAGGAGACCGAGTAATGGTGTAGTCAAACTATAACACCCTCAAGGTGAACTGCCGATGCATCTCAGGTCAAAGAACCAGACACACTACTGCAGCATCGAGTCAGTCATTGACGAGAAGGTAGACTCCCTAATGACTACTCGAGGTGGTCACGCTCAGTGCCCTCGTTCTCTAACGAGTACCTGTACTCTCGCTCCGGTGTCTCCACACCGTAGACTCAAGACTCATCTACTAAAGAGAAGCGATCGTACACCAACCTTCCGGATCAATCACCATCCTCGTGATGATCCTATGGTCGGGAGCTGTTTATGAGTTAATAATGATTATTCATTTCTTAAATTTTCAGCTCTTGAAAATATAAATTATCATTACCATTAACTCAAAGGATGTATCACAGATACTTAATACACATATATGATAAAAAATAATTCATTTTATTGATATTAGTCAAAATTATAATTTTATCCTTAGAAGTGTATTACAAGTGTCAGCCAATTCTGACTTCTAGGGCACATATATCTAACAGCAATCACAAGCAAGATCGCATCACAAGAAAGCTTGCTATAAATTTAGTTGATACTATCATTCAGCTTGTCCTAGATTATCTCTTATTGATATACAAAGATTAATATTATAGATAATCAAGTCATCCTATTTGTTTTCAGGGATGCATGCAAACTCCACGTCAGAAGTACTACCCTAGTTGCTCTATTTTGAGTACTTAAATTGCTCTATGTTGTATCTAGCGCATCCTACAGCAACTCACACACCTCCAAGTTGATAAGGAACCTAAGACCTCATCCATTTCCATATGAGACAAAGGCAAACTTGCATGCTAGTTTGCATAGAAGGGAAATAAACAATAAAGTATCATTACCTACTTGAAACAGTTCAACTGTTATTTCAAAAATCAAGAGAGTATCCTTAACTACTAGCATGACATACTTCAATGGATATTTAGAAGTAATAGCGCTGAAAATCTATCGGATAACATTTGACCATATCTGGTTTCATATCTAGTCCAATTTAGGCTTGAATATAAATTCTAGTGAAAAATTATCTACAATAATTTTGCTCCCATAGCCATAATAGAACCTGAGACTTGTTACTTGCAAGCAAGTGGTCAACTACTCAGCTTCAACAGTCAACTTTCCTAATTAAAACCTCAATTATGTCATTAAAATAGAGTTACTTGATACATGTCAGGATATTTTATATTTTAGTAATTAATTATTTATACAAAAATAAATTCTTTTCCTTGACAAAAATAAAAAATGAATATATATTATTCTTCGTGATATTATAAAATTATACTAGTAAAAAATATTAAAAAATACCAATAAGTTCTGCATATTCCAGTATCTACATATAATTTTTTGCAAGCTCATAAAAATAAATAATATATGACTATCTTTTATATATGTTGTAATTAAAGAGTAATGGAGGTACTCGATCCAGAAAATTTCTTAATTTTTAGTATATTTATTATATATTTTTAAAATGATTATTAATTTTAATATTTTAATATAAATCTAATTTGACTAGTGACTCAAATCTTGAAAGGATCGGTCCGCATGCATATTTAGTAACTATGCCTTAAACCTTTATCTTGTTACAGATGTAATGTGTGCAATTTGGATGGTAGATTCCATTCTCATCTTTTATGATCACATCATTTATTAATGTAAAGTTTAATAAGATAATTAAATCCCACTCAAGATTCTATTTATATCCAAATAATATTCAAATTATATTCATATTTGGATAGAAATAATGAGATATAATAATGTTTAACTTGTATTTTATATTTATTTAAAATAAAATGGATATATTTAAACGAGTTATATCTATACTCGTTTAGAACAAATATAAATATTGATTTTAATATTTATTTAATATCTACAATCATATCTATATATGTCAAAAAATAGCGATATCAAAATTAATATTTAATTCACATTCGATGTGCTTTCAATCAGTATCGAGAAGAAAGTAGGCAATTAGGTCTTTGCATCTGGCACCTGGCCTTGGCCTAAAGACAAACCTCAAGTTGAAGGCCCCTTTGATCCGCTAGTCCATTCTAGCCATCGTCTTCCTTAAATGGTCCATCCCAGCCGTCTGTACCATATTTGCAAGTGAATTACAAATGTTCCCCCCATTAACGTGCACCGCCGCCTTCCTTAACATGTTCCAGTGCGCTCTCCTTCGATCCCCCATCTCTCTCATGGAAGGCGATGTCTCCATCCCCGCAGTCCCTAGGCTTGTTCTCTCCACCCAGGGACCTCAGGTGACCTTTTCCCATCTTTTCCTAGCGCTCTCCTTCGATTTCTCTTTAAATGCTACAAATATTCGACTTCTGTATCGAAGATTTTATCTTGCTCTCTTAATTTCCAGGTAGCCCCAGGTGTATTTTATCGGTTTTCTTATTTACTGCCTTGTGATGATACTTGTGAGTTTTGTAGGATTTGAATGGATGGTGGGTTGTTGCGTTTTGATGAAACTAAGATTGGATTTGAAGTGATTAGAAGTATTGCGTGGTATATACTGTGATAAATAGAAGTGGTTGGTGGGAGCTCGTGTAGATGGTATTGTCAAATTACGAGGGAAGTGTGCTCTTCGTATACGCTCTTCTTTATCTGCTGGCTGAGTTTGCGGCTGCCAATGTGGTGCTGATGGGGAGGAACGTGTCATTGTCATTCGATGATGTTGAGGCAAATTTTGGTAAAAACAACAATCTTTAATATGATTTTATTTGAAAATTTTGACAATTTCATATTCTGAGTGAAATATATATATCTATATATCTTGCTTGGGTTTTCTGCAGTTTTCATGATAAGCTTTTAATTATCTCGTAGGCAATTTTGTACAAGTAGAATTTCTTGATTTTATACAAGATGAACCATCGGGTCCACATGAATGTGAGGATTGAGCTGATAATAAAGTTTGCAAGACATAAGCCTGAAGGGTAAGGAATCATAATATGGTACAGTGATCTTCATGTTGCTCCAACTAACCTAAGTACAAAAACTAAAACAAAACCATAAGCTACAACCTATGGGCAAATTGGCACTAAAGAAAAAAACCAAACAATCAGAACCCATGTTAATGTTGATAGTACCATAAAGCTTTATCAGAGAAGGCCTCAAGGTGGAAGCCTCTTTCAAGATGGCTTAAAAAAAGGGATGCCTTAACACCTTTGTTGGGTCATGCAGATTATTTTGGATTCTGAGAGTGACAAATAAGTTGCTAAACCTTTTAGAATTGTGGGAGAAGTCAAACAATATATTATCCTGAAGCTACAAAATTGATGCAACTGTTACCTTGGTTTAAAAATTGAAATTTGTTTAGGGGGTAGACTGAATTTGGTGGGAGATGGTAACAGTGCAATATATCAAAAATGTCAACAAGTTGTAGAACACTTTCAATTTTCAAAAGGTTAATATAATAGAGAATATTTGAAAGTCATGGCAATTATTGAAGATTTGAAGTACAATAATTGGCTTTAAATGGAGAAAATAGATGAGAACCAGAGATCACTTACTGAAAGGATCAAATACAAGTTATCACCATTAAATGAAATATGAAAGAAGAAAAACTATGTTTAAGACATGTAGATTCATGGAATATTGCAGAGAAAAAAGATTGTTTGGAAAATTGTGGAGCATTCTAGTCACCTATATGGGAAAATAGGTACTAGTTCCCTAAAATGGAGGGTTGATTTTCCATAGTATATATTAAGTTGAACATATTTTGAAAGGAGGTTTAGTATCACCGAAGCGAGGGTGTCATTTTTTTTTATTTTGAAGGGAAAAATGCTCCTGGCTTCTATTATCTTCATTTTATCTTGCCAAAATCTAGTAGCATATTATGAAGGAGGTGTCAGTGGGATCTTCTATGGATTTCATTTGAGTTTTTGAAGTTACATTCAGTACCCTCATTTCTGTGGGGAAGGAAGCCTACAATATTAAAAAAAAATTAGCAAGAAAGTTTGTTTAATGGCAAACATACGATAGTTTGTATTGCATAGATAAGTATAGTTAATCTTGTTTTTTCATTTTGATGGTTAAATATGATGGGTGCTTAATTTTCTTCTGACCATCATGCGATATAGTATGAGCATCAAGAGCCTTTTATGTGAAGTTGTTTTCATTATATTTGGCACATACTAACTTGTCAGTTCACATAATTATGTTTCCATTCTGTTTTTCCAGCACCGGCAATAAAAGGATCTGGTGAATGTGGTGTATTATATCTTGCTGAGCCACTAGATGCATGCACTCCATTGACAAATAAAGTTGAAGAAAGCCCACATTCTCCATTTGTGTTGATTATAAGAGGAGAATGCGCATTTGAGGATAAAGTTAGACATGCACAAAATGCCAGGTTCATGGCTGCTATCATATATGACAATGAAGATAGCAACATCTTGGTTCCAAGTAATGTTTCTTTCTTGAGTCATGATGTTTCTAACTTCAAAGTTATTCCATTTTATGTTACTATGACCCAATTGTCATCCTCTTATCTATGCTAGAATCATAAATTTGAAATGCCTAACAACATTGAAATGTTCTTTAAAATGCTGCTTTGTCTTTAAATGTAATTTTGACATGTGCTAATAAATTTGATCATGTTTCCCATGAAAAGTAGGTAAAATGTTCTTCGTTTTTACACTCATCTCAAACTAATAAACTGCTTGCCAATTATATTTTGCTGGGATTTGTTTAGTGAATTGGTGATTGGCTGATAGGTTATTCTTATTTTAATGTTGTGATGCGTCTTCAGCAGCATTCAGCAGTACTTTACAATTTCAAAGCAAGTTTTCGGAGCTTGGTGTGAGCAGATCCAAAAATTAAGTATGGAAATGTCATTCTTAAGTACCTGAGTAGCTGTACTGCATGTTGTGGAAAAGGAGCCCATGTTACATATTTAATATACCATGTTTGATAGATTACTAATGGATGAAACTAGTGTTTTTTGTGTTTGGAGATTCGGCTGGGTTATATGGAACTGATCTTGCGATGGTTGGATTAGTCTTTTTTGTTCTGTTTGTTTTAATTTCCACTTTTTACTTTAATGTGTAACTTTGCTGGTGTTGTCAAGAGTTAGCCAGAAAAAAAGGAAAAGACTTTCAAGTTGATGTTGTCCCGAAACTTGGTAAAGTGATCACTCACTCTATGTTTTAAAGTAGTTTTATTGAAACCTGTTCAAATTTTGTGTTTCCTGATGTTTGACTAGGTACTTTGAGCTTTCTTTGACTATGTATGGGAAAATAAGTTAATTGACATAAAACTATAAAGTCTTTTTTATTAGATAAGATAATTGACATAAAACCACACAATCTTTTTATTTTATGCATAGATTTTAAAAAGAAAATATTTCCTATTGGTTTCTGATTTGCACTTTATTGTTTAACCAGTTGAAAAGCATCGCTACCACTCATCTATATGAATATGAATATGCAGTGTGTTATATTATATATCTTATTAGTTTATTCTATAATACTTTTTTTCTTGGATATGCCAATATATTACAATCATAAAATTTGATTGTGCAAATTTCCAGCAGAAATTAGGAATAGATTTATAGAGGGTTCATTGCTTGGTGCAATTGTAAAAGGCTTGGGCTGATTAGTGCATTGGCATAGGTTTGAGTCCTCAGGCAGGCACTTTGTGCAAAAAAATGCTAAAGGCTAGGATTGTCCCCAGTTTGCCCCTCCTAGGACCCTAGAATGGCGGGACCATGACTAGGTAGTATCCTAAGGAATAGCTTCATACAATCTATTTGTTGTAAAGATGTATGCAAGCCACTTTTCCTTGGTTCTGTCATAGCTCCATAACCCACTTTTCCTGGTTTCTATCTTAGCTCAATTAAAGCCCAAGGATGCCAGTTGCTATAAAATCACATTATCGTGAAAATAGTTGCTGCATATAATATGTGGCTCTAATGTGGCATGACTAGACGTGACCATACTCTTTCTATAATTTTTTCTAATGTTTAACTTTTACATCAAAAATCAAAGAACTCTAATTATATCTTATTCTTGCTATATATGCATTTTCTCACTTTTAGCCTCTTAAGGATATTGCCTCCCTTCTTAAATGAAATTCCACATGACCTGGCTATAATTGCTTTCTGTAGTCTCTTTTAAACAATTATTTCATTGGCTAAACATTTAAGTAATACAGTGGCAGGAACTCCAGGTGGCATTCATATACATGCTGTATTTGTCTCTAAGGCCTCAGGCGAGATATTGAAGAAATATGCAGGTTGTGCAGACATGGAGTTGTGGATAATACCAACCTTTGAAAATTCAGCATGGTCACTTATGGTTATCTCCTTCATATCAGTCCTCATCATGTCAGCTGTGCTGGCTCCATGTTTTTTTGCGTGCAAACACTGCATAAGGCATGAACAGCCTAGAAATTCTAATTTCCAAGAGTTCCATGGGATGAGTAGTCGACTGGTGAAAGCAATGCCAAGTATTATATTCACATCTGTCTTGGAAGATAATTGCACTGCATCAACATGTGCTATCTGCCTAGAAGACTATAGAGTTGGAGAGAAGCTTAGAGTATTGCCATGTTGTCACAGTATGTCTCTTATTAATAACAAAATCAACTTTAGTTTTGCTCATGCTTAGTTCGGTAAAAAGTATGATTGTCTTTGGATGCTATTCTAAGTGACTCAAAGGTTACCCTTAAATATGTCCAACATAAGTAGTCATGGAATAACCAGACATTGTAATTTTCGGTTGAGAACACCTGTTATGCATCCCAAACTTACAAGTTTCTATTGAAAACAATGTAATGCATATATGCAATAGATTGATCATTATTTTAAGCCTGTTTAACATCACTTACAGAGGTTATTTACTTGTACAAGTCTTATGAATTTAAGTAGCTTTTGGTGTTTGAGATTTTTATCAGAGTTTTCTATTTACGTCTGCCTTTGCTCCACCCATTAGCATGATTATATCCCTTTTCTTTAAGTAGACAGATTTCAGCACTGTCATATTTTATCAAAACTACAGTTGGTTAAAATTAATAGCACATTTAAGCAATTATTATTTGGTCTTGCATGAATACCTGTATTGATTAATTGATAAATTGTACCAATGATGGCACATTTTTTATTTTGTATCATACTGGTGTGTAATGCACATTTTAAAAAATAAAATTAACAAATTAAGAATATGATTGGAGGATGTGTGAGCTTGATAGCTTGGAGAGACTACTCCCAAATTGCTTAGGTTTGAAATTAGTGGGAAAATTGTTAGGATTGGAAAGTTATAGGACAGGCCCTTGGTGCATTGGAGAGATGGCACGTTCCAACTTTTTAAATTTGAAGTTAGTGGGGGAATATGTATGATTGGACCGATAAGAGAGAAGAGATAAATTCAAGGAGAAAGTTACAGGACATTGGCTTGGTGTAGTGCAGAGTGAGTACCTCTAAACCATTTAAATTTGAACTTAGTGTGGGCTTGCGGCTGCTAGGATTAGAAAGAATAATTTGAGTAGTTGGCAAACCGAAAGATAGAAATGAAACATAGTGCTTTTTATAGTTACCAAGAATGTAATTGCTAATATTATTTTTTAGATAATGTCTTTCTTAAAAATTAAGGTTATTTTGTTGGTAATTTAATAGATAGAATCCATTTGGTATATATTTCTCTTCATTTTATAATATTGTATATATATGATATTTTATACAAACACTTTGTAGATATTTCCTCATCATAGATGTCATGTGAATGTTCTTCTTTCTTTTTGCATGTTTATTAGTTGGCTCTTTAGTTCCAGGGAATTAAATTTTGGATTGAAATTGCTTTGTGATGCATTGGCATGAGTACATGGGTTTTAGCTAAGGTGGGTTAGTAACCTACACAGTCTCTAACACCTAGTAACATTACTGATTGAGCCAGTTGGCACCTTTGATATTGATGTTTTCTTCCTATAATTACTCTTACGGTTCACCGGATAGACAATATTTTCTTGCTATGAGCATGTGCATATTTTGGATAATATTTATAATTCAAGGAATTTTTTTATATTTGAGGCTAATAAATTTGTAATTAAAAAAAAAGAAAACCACAAGAATATTAAATAGGCCTAAACTCTCAAATCATTTGAAATAGGAATGGTAATGGAATAAGTTTGATATCCATGCATGTCAAAAGGTCTCATCTTGACCAGGATTCCACAAAATTTTCCTATTGGAGTCCCCCTTATTGGTGTCCAAAGAAACAGGCCCTATACAGATAAGCAAGTATTAGTACAGAAAAAAAGCATGAGTCTTGAAGAGGCAAGAGCTTTTAGGTAAGCAAGGAAACCATACATGAACTGACGTAACGACCACCCTCTTGGACATCAATTCTCATCTCTCCTAGTGGGGATTTGAACCCAACTCTTCCTTCTATGACCTCTTACACAATGATAGCAACTGAGGGCTACCCATAAGAGAACTTGACTGGGCTAAATTAGCAACTCTACCACAGTGGACAAACATTCCTTTAGGGTAGTTGCACTATGGAGATCCCATTCCATCTCTGTCATTATAAGATACAAAAGGTAAATTTCTTGAGAGCCCCATTTTGATTTTTAGGATACTGGAGTGGACATATTCACCAATGGTAATATGATCGGATGTGATTACAACTTAAGTTATCTTACGTCAACATCAGATATGGTTATCCTTGTTCGCTAAAACTCTTTATTTTCCTTCTAGCATCCAACATTATAGGAGAGTGGCATAAGCTTTGAGCTAATTTTCTCCATCTTGCAAAGCACCATTACGTCATAATATGCAAATGATCCCACATCTAACACCCAAAGGAACACACCTAATTGCCAAATGATACTAATTGTTGTCCCAAAATGCTATTTTTTTAAAAAGAAACATGTCCTTTGTTTCACTTTAGATGATTTTTAGGTTCATGAGGAATACATGATCCTTGTTTATTAGGAAAATAAAATTAACATTAGGCTCTTTTGTAATTAATGGGACCAAAGTAGGTGGTACCATCTCGAACTGTTCGATTCGAGCATACCTAACCATACTAAGAAGAAATTGGGATGGTTTTGCTCTTCGATTCAGAAAAACCCTGAACCACTCTGAACCGAGCGATTTGGAGTGGTGCAGTAGTGAACCATCTGATTTGCACAAGTACGGGGAATTCAACTCCCCCCCCCGTCCAAAAAAAAAAAAAGAAATTGAGACAGGCGTTGAGAGGGCCTCCCGTGCCTTCTCAGCCCCTCTTCTCTTTTCTTTTTTTAAAACCATAAAACATGCAAAAAGAGGCTAGATTTCGATGATTTTAGACTAGATCCAAGCTGAAGTCATGTAATGTGCCTCTCCCCCTCTTCACTTCATAATTCTTTTTGGAGGTCGAAAATTGTTAATTAAATGGACTAAAAGAAGATCTATCAAAATTTTTGATTTTAGGATGATTTCGTGTTATATTATAGATATATGGATGATCTACACAATTATTTTCTATAATTTTTTATAAATTAAAATATATTTTTGATTTTTAAAAAATAAAATAATAATACAAAAAATTACTGCAAAATCAGAATTATGTTTATGGATATGCATGCTACTTTTTATAAAAATTCAGAGCTAATTTATTCAAGTTTCGGTACAATCATGTGCATAATGTTCACAAGCCCAAATTTGAATAAAATTGAAAAATAAGTGGCCTTCCATGCATGCCAACAAGCTGATGACAGAATGCTATACGGATCTAAGCTCAAATTAATTTTTTAGATATTTTATATTTAAAAATTAATAAAAAGATATAATTTATACAAAAATATAAAAAATTAGTACTATATATAGATAATTCAAAAATATCTTTTGAAGCAGAAAAAATATTTTTAGCATCACAATAAAAGTTCACCATTTTTAAAATAATTATTTAAATGATGATAATATGAGATAACAACAAATATAGCATCCCTATTATGGTTCTTCATATTTCTGAATTAAAGTAAATTTTTTAGATATTTTCTATTTAAATATTTATTTACTATGAAAAAATTAAAGTTCATTAAGCATAACGATTTTGAAAAATTATATTATATGTGGATAATGTTGAAGTATTTTTCTAGACAATATGATGAGTTTTTAATTATAATGTAATTTTACTAATTTTGAATAATTAATTATCTAAATACTAAATGATATAAATTAGTAGGAATGGATCCATCCAAGAAGGACCTAGAGCGTGATATTGGTAGGATGCATGGCCAGATGCTCTCAAGTTGGTATCGCTGGTGGTGTAACTAGTGCAATAGAAAGTTCAAGGGTAACTAAGTTAAAGTAGCATCTAGCTAGTAGTTATCTAGACTATATATCTATTGGAAGTGCCCGTAGATGGTCTAGCAACTTATAACGAAGCAATTCTCCGATTTCATGGTGGCAAAGCAACAAGTTATTTAGCAAAAGATGGAGGTGGAACACTGAGCAACAACCATCTTTTTACAACTCGAGGGAGTCAGAAGTCTTTTCTCTAGATGATGAGAAGGCAAAGATCTGGATTACGATCTAGGTGAGACTGGATGATCAGTGGCAACAGCATGAGATGGCCAGGGCTCGATTTAGGTCCTCACAGCATGACTCAACTCTGATTTTTGAGCTATCATGGTAGATCTAATGTTCAAATGAATCTCGGTCAAGAAGACTATCAGTAGAGATAGAAGTCATAGAGCATCTATACTAGAGGCATTTGGCAGTGTTGGTGCAAAAACTGATCGTCGCCGGATCCAGTTGGAGCGGAGGTGGACGAGGTCGCCGTCGAGAACCTGCAAAACAAAGTCCCGTTCAGAGCCGGTGGGGGGTGGCTCCGGTAGGACCCTCCGACGATCAAGTCAGCTCTGGCCAACAGGAATGGAGTGCTCGGGAATGAGTTCCGCAGAACTTAGAGAAGGAGAGGAGAGCTTAAAGCTTAGGGTTAGCGTATCTGGAGGATCTTTTTTATAGGCGGAGCTTGATGGTGACAGCTGTAGCTGCGTGTTGGCGGGCCGCTCGAGGTCCAGCAGAGTCAGTCCCAGGGGAAGACGCCGTCGGTAGCGCCGCCTGCAACGGGTTGATGGTGACAGCTATCGCCGCCTGATAGCGGATCGCTGTCACTTGCGACGGACTGATGGTGATGGCTGCAGCTGTCTTGATACTGAGCCGCTCGGGGCCGAATGAAGGGTTGAAGGGCTTTGATGTGTACCCATTTTGGAGGAGTTCGGACTCCTGAAGAGGAAGCTCGGAAGGAGTTCAGCTTCCGTAGGCGTCTGGCTGGAGGTGTGCGGATAAGGCTCGATCGTTGGAGAGTTCGGTAGGAGCTCGGCCGACCGAAGGGGATGTCTGGGAGGAGTCCAGCTCTTGAAGAAGTCCGATCGAATGGGGTGTCTGGGAGGAGTCCGGCTTCTGAAGAAGTCCGACCGAAGGGGGTGTCTGGAAGGAGTCCGGCTCCCGCAGGCGCCTGGTTGGAGGAGCGCGGAGAGAGTTTGGCTCTTGCGGGAGCCCGACTGAAGCTCGGTTAGGGCACAACCGCTGAGGAGTTCGGCCGGAGGAGGCTCGGAGGGAGTTCGGCCCTGGCTCGACCGCGGAGAGTCCGATAGGAGCTCGGCCAGGGCGCAACCGCTGAGGAGTTCGGTCAGAGGGGAAGCTCGGAGGAAGTTCGGCTCAGGCCCGACCACAGAGAGTCCGAAGAAGCTCGGCCGTTGAGGCTCTTCCGTGGCTACCGATTGCGTTAGGCTGAGTATCGAACTGGACTTCGACAGGAGCGGGATTTATCCCCAACAATAGTCCCCCCATTTTCAAGTTCGAAACTCGAAGGAAGGGAGTATAGAAAAAGCGACTGCTGAAGTTCTCTTTCGGGCTCCGTGCTAGTTCAGGTCGAAGCTCGGGGCGAGATCTCATCTTCAGACGAAGTTGGTGCTGAAATTGAAGCCCGAGAGAGATATCATCTACAGCCGAGGTTGATACAGGTGCTCGGGAGAGATCTGATCTGCAGTCGGGGTTGACGCGATCGCTCCGAAGAGATCTCATCTCTGGCCGAGGTTGTCTCCAATCTTGTCTCTGGCCGAGATTGTCTCGGTCGCTCGGGCCGAGATTGTCGGACCCTCAGGGGAGATCTTGTTTTCTACGACCGAGGTTGATGCGGGCGCTCGGGGAAGATCTTATCTCCTGCCGAGGTTGATGGCGATCCTGTTTCCTGTAGACTTCGAAGCTCGGATTTGGACTTTGCTCGCGTTAGGACGAGGTTCTTCTTCTGCTCCTAACGGGCTGTGGGGGCACCTTCGGACCGTCGTCCATGCCTCTCCTCCTGTCTCGTCTAGGGTGAACGAGGCCTTCGACTTTGCTTGCGTTAGGACGAGGTTCTCCTCTTGTTCCTAACGGGCTGTGAAGGCACATTCGGACCGTCGTCTGTCTCCCCCGTCTCGTCTAAGGTGAACGAGGTCTTCGACTTTGCTCGCGTTAGGACGAGGTTTCTCGCATTAGGATGAGGTTCTCCTCTTATTCCTAACGGGCTGTGGAGGCACATTCGGACCGTCGTCCGTCTTCTTCCATCTCGTCTAAGGTGAACGAGGCCTTCGACTTTGCTCGCATTAGGACGAGGTTCTCCTCCGTGTTCCTAACGGATTGTGGGGGCACATACGGACCGTCGTCCGTGCCTCTCCCCCCGTCTCGTCTAGGGTGAATGAGGCCTTCGACTTTGCTCGCGTTAGGATGAGGTTCTCCTCCTATTCCTAACGGGACTGTGGGGGCACATACGGACCGTCGTCCGTGCCTCTCCCCCCATCTCGTCTAAGGTGAACGAGGCCTTCGACTTTGCTCGCATTAGGATGAGGTTATCTTCCTGTTCCTAATGGGCTGTGGAGGTACATTCGGACCGTCGTCCATCTCCCTCCATCTCGTCTAAGGTGAATGAGGCCTTCAACTTTGCCTGCGTTAGGACGAGGTTCTCCTCCTGTTCCTAACGGACCACTTTTGCTCATTTTTTTCCTGTCATTACATAGTTTTTGCACCCAGAAATGATATTATCGAATGGAAAGAATTTCACCGAGAAGTTATTGGCAGCACATCCCCATTTTAGGGTCGTGGGGGCGTTGTTCCTCCGGATTTCCTTGGGCGGTAAGACCTGGGTTGGATGACCTCCTCTATCTCATGCTGGCCTTCACGACCTCCTCTATCTCATGCTGGCCTTCTCAATTTGGAGCAGGCTTCTCTTGGCCTTGACGCTGGGAGATGACGAATCGCTGAAGTACCAAGCTCCTCCCAGGGGTAACGTTGATGACGCCGTGAAGCGGCCGACCTCCTTGTCGTTTTTGGCTATGGCAGCACCCTTGGCGGATCTTCTCCTGCTTCGGACTGGCGTCGAAGGAATTTACCCAGCCGCCTCTTTCTGACGAGCTCCTCAATTTCGTCTCGGAGCTGAATGTATTCCTTAGTGTCGTGGTCGTGGTCGCGATGGTAGAGGCAGTATTTGCTTCGATCACGCATGTTTGGGGGAGATCGCACTCCTTTGGTCTTGGTAGCTGGTTCTCAACTTCCATGAGAGTTTGAGTTCGAGGAGCGTTGTGGGAGGCGTAGTCGCGGAACCTTTCGGAAGGACTTCTTCGCAGAACCAATCTGTTGGGGCTTCCTTGGTGGTAAGCTCGATGGGGAGTTCGGCCTCGCTTGCGCTGGGGATGTCGTGAAAGCGGCCGAACTTTATTCCGTCTCCTGTGAAACCTTCTTCGGCGATTGCTTTTTGCCTCTTCGGGGCGTGGCGGCGCATCTTTTATTTTATCGACTGACTGGTGCCTCGGATCGACGGTCAGCCGATGTTTCATGACCTCGGCGTCAATCCTCGGCATGTCCGCGGGGGTCCAGGCGAAGACGTCCGCGTTTCCCCTGAGGAGCGGGGCGAACCTGAAACACAGAATTCGGGATACATTGCCAGTGAATCCCACCAGCGCGGAATTCATAGGCCCTAAGCGGTCATCGAGTAGGAATATTCTTGAGAAGGCATCGTAAAACAATACGTCGGTCGAGCTTCCATTATCCACCAAAACGCGGCGTACATCGTAGTCAGCAATGTTCAAAGAAATTACAACCGCGTCATTATGCGGAAATTGGATCCCCTGGCCGTCCGTCTCGGTAAAGGTCACGGGTTCCACGATCCTCCGTCCCTTCATCGGTCCCCCTGCTGAAGTCCCCCCGAAATGGTATCGATGACACCGAGAGGTGGTCGATCTTCTTGCTGGTTTCCTCCACTCGGTGGTAACGCCCTCAGTCGATCTTTTCGCTCTTTAGATCGTCTCCGTAGGAATCGGCCAAGTCTACCTCACCTGATGAGCTTTTCGATCTCGTCCTGGAGTTGGATGCACTCAGTGTCGTGACCGTGGTCACGATGGTAGAGGCAGAACTTGTTGGGGTTGCGCTTGCTGGGACGGGAACGCATTCTCTCCGATCTCGGAAGTCGTTCCTTGATCTCCATCAGCACTTGGGCTTTCAGGGCGTTAAGGGGGGCGTAGTCGTGGAATCATCGTCGGGGAGAACTTCGGCGCTGGGGAGAACTTTGGCATGCCCTTCCGTTGGGGCTTCCCTGCCTCCGAGCTCGAGGGGGAGTTTGGGAACGTGGCCGAGCTTCATTCCGCTTTCCTTCTTCGGCGGACCTGCCTGGCCCGCCGATTCGCCGCTTGCCGCTGGCTTCATTGTCTTTGGCCTCGAAGGCCTCCTCCGTCCGGGCATAACTTTCAGTCCGAGCTAGCATGTCAGCAAAATCTCTAGAATACTTCTTTTTCAGGAAGAACAGCAAGTCATTCTTCTGAAGGCCGCCCTTAAAGGCGGCCATGGCGACTGATTGGTCCAAGTTTCGGACCTCCAATGCGGCAGTATTAAATCGGATGACATAAGCTCGGATGGGTTCCCCCTCCCTTTGCCTAATGGCCATTAAGGAATCCGAACCTCGGTGCGGATGCCGACTACTGATGAAGTGGACTGCGAACTGTTGGCTCATCTGGTCAAATGATAAGATGGTATCCGATTTAAGCGCCGAGTATCAATTCCTGGCAGCTTCCTTAAGGGTAGAGGGAAAAGCCCGACACAAGATGGCGTCTGGCGCGCCGTGGAGTAGCATCGTTGTCCGGAAGGCTTCTAGGTGGTCGATCGGATCGGTGGTCCCATTGTAACTCTCGAGCTGTGGGAGCTTGAAGTTCGACGGGACCGGTTCCCGCATAATTTTCTGCGAGAAGGGAGGGTCAGTACAAATGTCATTACCACGTGAGGAGGGAGTGTGACGAAGTTCCTCAATTCGCCGGCTCATATTTAAGAGCCTTTGATCCAAGAGATCTTCACGGTCTTCGATCCCCAAGATTTTCTGGTAGAGCGGGTGCGAAGCTTCCCCCTGAGTCGAGCCATGGTCCGAGCAGGGGCTCTCCCTCCTTTGCCTTCCTCTTCCGGGGATCGGGGGTTGGATAGCCTAAGTTGGCCATTCCTGGATCGGACCATACGGCTCTGGGGAGTCCTGCGTCAGTTGAGCTGGTGCTGGGGCCTGCTGGTGCATGGCCTGCACCGCCTCCGTGAGGCGACGAATCTGCTGGACGAGCAGGTTAAACTGCTCCGCATCCACTGCAGCCACGGATGGAACCTGGACCGCCAGGGCTGGAGTGGGATCAGGCCGCGGAGGCTGCCGATCGCCGGATCGAAGCTCTCTTGGGGGGCATTTTCTCTTCAGAAAAGAACTCTAGAAAGGAAGAAGAGAGATCTCCGGAGAGGGAAGAGAGAAATCGTCGTCGAGCACTCCTTTAAGAACAAGGGGACCTCGCAGGTTCGGGTCCTTCCTCTAGCGCCAATCTGTTGGTGCAGAAACTGATCGTCGTCGGATCCAGTTGGAGCGGAGGTGGACGAGGTCACCGCCGAGGATCTGCAAAACAAAGTCCCGTTCGGAGTCGGTGGGGGGTGGCTTCGGTAGGACCCTCCGACGATCAAGTCAGCTCTAACCAACATGAATGGAGTGCTCGGAAGAGTGTTGGTGCAGAAATTGATCGTCGCCGAATCCAGTTGGAGCGGAGGTGGACGAGGTCGCCGCCGGAGACCTGCAAAACAAAATTCCGTTCGGAGCCGGTGGGGGGTGGCTCCGATAGGATCCTCCGACGATCAAGTCAGCTCTGGCCAACAGGAATGGAGTGCTCGGGAATGAGTTCCGCAGAACTTAGAGAAGGAGAGGAGAGCTTAAAGCTTAGGGTTAGCGTATCTGGAGGGTCCTTTTTATAGGCGGAGCTTGATGGTGACAGCTGTAGCCGCGTGCTGGCGGGCCGCTCGAGGTCCGATGGAGTCAGTCCCAGGGGAAGACACCGTCTGCAGCGCCGCCTGCAATGGATTGATGGTGACAGCCATCGCCGCCTGGTAGCGGATCGCTGTCGCTTGCGGCGGACTGATGGTGATGGCTGCAGCTGTCTTGATACTGAGCTGCTCGGGGCCGAATGAAAGGTTGAAGGGCTTTGACGTGTACCCATTTCGAAGGAGTTCGAACTCTTGAAGAGGAAGCTCGGAAGGAGTTCGGCTCCCGTAGGCATCTGGCTGGAGTTATGCGGATAAGGCTCGATCGCTGGGGAGTTCGGTAGGAGCTCGGCCAGCCAAAGGGGATGTCTGGGAGGAATCCGACTCCTGAAGAAGTCCGGCCGAAGGGGGTGTCTGCGAGGAGTCCGGCTCCCGCAGGCGCCTGGCTGGAGGAGCACGGAGAGAGTTTGGCTTTTGCGGGAGCCCGACTGAAGCTCAACCGCTGAGGAGCTCGGCCAGGGCGCAACCACTGAGGAGTTCAGCCGGAGGGGGCTCGGAGGGAGTTCGGCCCTGGCCCGGCCGCGGAGAGTCCGACAGGAGCTCGGCCGCTGAGGAGTTCGGCCGGAGGGGGAGCTCGGAGGGAGCTCGGCTCAGGCCCGACCGCGGAGAGTCCGAAGAAGTTTGGCCGCTGAGGCTCTTCCGTAGCTATCGGTTGCGTTAGGCTGAGCATCGAGCTAGACTTCGGCAGGAGCGGGGTTTATCCCCAACAGGTAGCAAGAAAGAAAGTCTTCTGGAGAGATTCTAGCAAGGGCCACCGTCGATG
Source organism: Cocos nucifera (assembly GCA_006176705.1). Lineage (NCBI taxonomy): Eukaryota > Viridiplantae > Streptophyta > Magnoliopsida > Arecales > Arecaceae > Cocos > Cocos nucifera. The sequence goes on from QRFJ01005717.1 coordinate 71,832, forward strand.
ATCTGGATTCACATATCTTCTCCAATAGGGATGCAAAGTAGCAAAGAATTGATACTATGCTGATAAAGGACAATAAGGACATGTTGAGAGCTATTGTGACTTGGTTCCACTTCAACCATAGCCCAATGATTGCGGTAGGCAATAGATACTATTGGTTTACCATCACTTTCATGCGAAGTATTGTTCCGGGTGTAGATCCTTCAGGACTGAAGAATATACATGGTGAGCTCTTTGATAGCAACAAAGATGATATACAGAAGTAGATTGCTTCCTACTAGAGCAAATGGGATACATATGGATTGACTATGATGTGTGATAGGTGGGCTGGTCCTAATAAATGAAGCATCACGAACTTTTTGACTTATTGTAATGTGAAAACATTCTTCCATAAGTCTATTGATCTATCGATCTAGTGCATGATGCAGACTACTTCCTCATATTGATAAAGGAGGTGATTGATCAAGTAGGAGAGCAGAACATCATGCAGGTGGTCATTAATGATAGGCCATAATACATCACTGCCAGAGGGATCTTGATGGAGCGACACTACACATTTTTTGGATCCCATGTGTGCACATTCATTGACTTCCTGTTGATGGACATCGAGAAAATTCATACGGTCAAGCTGATCATGGAGTCAGTCTGGTCCATCATCAAGTTTATTTACAACCACATGTGGATCTTAGCACCAGCACCAATGAGCAACTTCATAGGGGGTGAGATTTTGAGACCAATGGTGACATGGTTTGCCTTCAGTTATATTATACTTGCTAGCTTTCTTGAGAAGCAAGTAGGCCTATGTCAAATGTTTCTTAGTGCCGATAGGTAAGAGAACAGATATGCGAGGCGTAACACTGAAGGGAGCTGCATGTAGGGTTTGGTGATGAACTAGCAATTATGGCAGCGGCTCGAAAGGGTCGTGAAGGCTATCAAGCCATTATATGGAGATCTTTAGACTATGGACAGTGAGAGATAACTCTAGATGAGCTTCTTATACTATATAATGGTGGTGGTGAAGGATCAGGCAGACAAATTCGAAACATGCCGATGAATATATTAATATTATTAAGCAGAGGGGGGACTTCTAGATGGGGAGGAAGTTATATTTAGCAGTTAAGAATGTGTATTGAAATACTTGTTCATTGACTACTCTTGTAGTTGTAAATGTTTTACTAAAATAATTGCAAATTGTATTGATAGCTTATTATTTGAATCTGAAGTTCCAGTACAGCATCCTTTGAATAGGTATGAATGAGGAACTTTTGACAGCCCTATGTAATATACTCTACAAGATAGAACCTCCAATCTAAAAGTCGTGGCCTAATGTCTTCAAGAGGTAAGTTAACTGTAGTGGCATACGAGAGGAATGTGCAGTTAACTTGTGTCTTCAATCACTGATATATTATAATATGTCTACTTTCCACAAACGAAAATGTTTAGGGAGGGTTCTAATAGCATTGGTTACCGACAAGCTTGGGCTAGCAAAAAAACTATGAAGCTAGGTATATTAGATATCAACTATAACTATTACTTGATGTTTTGTTATTGCTACTATTGTTTATGTAATTTTTTTCAATGCTTTTATAGCTAAATGGTGGTTTCATTTTGGAGGATCAGCAAGAAGCCTTAGACGGCTAGTGATCCAAATCCTCTTGATCATGGCTGTGAGCACAACTAGTCCACTTTCTCCCTTACCCACAGCAAGCAGAAAAATTGTCTCATGCAGAAGTGCCGCAACAGTCTTGTATGCATCCACTACAATTTATAGTTGAGGCTGAAGTGCATGGAGGAAGTGGAGCTAAAGTATAATGATCCGCTCCACAACGACTTTGTGCAGGATGAAGAGGATCCTATGCTTGGTTGGCTTGAGAGGCAGTAGCAGCAACAGCTAGGGCTCGACGAGTTAGGATTGCCTCCATTATTTGCTACTTTCATACTCAGGGAGGCTAGGGTGGATGCCGTGCAATAAGTAGAACATAACATTCCACACTCACATCCAACCGATCAGTAGAGAGGTCAATGGGGGCTGATCATCATATGGCTCTATGTCTGAGATGTCCTCCCAGAAATTTGATTCACAGATGCTCAGATAAGGCCACCATGTTATCTAGTCCACTTAGTCAGGAGGCCATGGTCGATCCTCCCAACATAGCCAGGCATAGAAGGATATAACAGGAAAAAGAAATCCCATTGGAGAGCGTGGAGTCTATTTACTGAGCTTTAGAGACTAGGGAGAGTAGTGATGATAGTTCTGGTAATGTTGTATCTGGTGGCTAGCAAGGGAGTTGAGGACGTGAGACCCCCATTTATGACTTACAGCTCTATAATAGTCTTTGACTTATTGGAGAGTCGCGGTTTATTCATGCCATGTAGAATAGGGATCATGATGCACGACCTAAAACTTGCAAAGATATCGTTGCATACAAAAGACGGGCTCCTTGAGGTCGTTCACGATACGATGCTGCAAATGAGATTGCATATGCAGTAGAACCCCTAGATGTATCAGGTTCTGAATCATACACCAAATCTTAATACCCACCGGCAAGATATGGCCCATAGGGATATGATGCATCTGAAGTGTCATCTTCCAGCGTCTGCCATCCTTTACAATCGGGAGTACCTTATAGGTCAAATTTTGCTGCCGGCATATTCATATAGGTCGCCACCTCATAGCTGTAGTTCCAAACAAATGACCCCTTCTAGAGCCGGAGCCAAAGTACTGAGATCAATTTTGGCTCAGGGTGCATGCCTTATGGGATGAGCTTACATAAGTATCATACCATGTGGTTAGAGGGATGGGGTGATGTGCCTCTGAAATATGTAAATTGTTCTAATATCCACGAGAAACATCAATGCTTTACTAGATTTTAGATGTCGGTATGTATGTTATATTTAAAATGCATTAATTAACTTTATGTTTTTAATGTCACTAATTTTCTTTACAAATATACTGATTGATCTATGTTTGTTGTACTTAGTCATAAAATTATGGTATTGATCTACGTTAGTTGTACTTTGTAATAAAATTATGGTCAATTTAGGGTCAGGAAGCATCAAAAAAAACAAATTACATATTAAAAAATTTAAAAGATATAAAAAAACATCAAATTAGGATCAAAATTACTCAACAAAACCAAAACAATTGAGAAACAAAAAAAATTGAAAAAACAAATTAATGCATACCAATATGATGAGCAGCATGCCCATGTGTATCGTATATCAGTTTGGAACAGTATCGGTAGCTGACTGGTATGGATTCCAATATCAGTACAACTTACCTTGAATGGAACTGCATATTCCTTGTCAGCTTTAATTCCATAATGCTGCATCTCTATATGACAGTTTTGAAATAACAAGCATGAACAGCAGATGTGAAATTTCAACAGTTAAAAACAATCATTCCACATGAAATTTGGTTGGACTGCAGTCAATGGCATATTGACATGTTTAATTAAAATATAGATCAATGTTTAGAAACTAGTGTTGCTAGCTCTCTTGATTAGCAATTTTTTTTTTCGAAACATTATTGTCTTCTTGTTTTTTTTTGGTTGGGGTTGGGGTTGGGGTTGGGGTTGGGGGGGTGGGTGGTGTGCAGCTATACAATACGTTGCATGGCTAAAGGCCAGTTTTATCTCTTGCATAAACTAGAAAACTTGTTTTCATTATTTAATAAGATTTGGTTTTCTGAAAGACATCTGGCTGACTGAAAATTTGCTAGTAGTTTGTTCCATTCCAATCAAAGCAGTCCATGACTAATTTCATTTTGTACTTTCACTCACATATGCTACACTGAATTATTGTGCAGGGTTCCATGCATTTTGTGTTGATTCCTGGCTCATGACATGGAGAACATTCTGCCCTGTTTGCAAGCAAGATGCCAAAACAGGCATAGCAAATCTTCCAGCTTCTGAACGCACCCCATTACTCTCTTCTGGTGTTCCAACTCCATCTTCCATTTCTGCAATAGCATCATTCCATTTATCTGCAGCAGCATCTCCATCTCCAAATATACAAATTGGTTCTGCACCTTGGTCAGAATCAATTTCTCATGGTAACTCCCTCTCCATTCCTTGTATTCCTAACCCACTTAGGTCCTATACTCACTCACCGGCTATCAGTATTAGTAGAAGCTCTGCCAACTTTAGAAATGCTTCGTCTCATAGATCCCCCTCCTCTCATACAGCCTCCTCACACTCCCTGGGTTTTCCTTTGTCTTCACCCATCTATTCAAGATTCACATCCCCTTATATTCCTAATTCAAGTAATGCATCCCCAAGCTATCTTGCTGGATCATCCAGTTGGGAGTCATACCTCAGGCATTGCAGGGATTCAGTGGTAAGTCTGTCTGCTTTAGCCTCAGCACAATCTTTGCCCAGATGTTGATTTATCTCAATTACTGGAGGGAGTTATCAAACTGGTTGCAACCACAAATATCCTGCTCATGATACACCGTGTTGGGTTATGGCAAGGGAGGATCAATTTATTGTTCCATAAAAAAAAAAAAGGTTATTTCAGGACCCATGTGATAATCTTGTTTCTTGCTGATTGATGGTTTCATTTGATGAGTTCAATATGTCAAGGGAGAACTGAGTAGTCATCCTAGTCCCATGATATTGAGAAATGCTCACTGTAGGCAGAGACGTTTATATTGCGGAAATGTGCCTGAGATGCATGACCGGTGCATTTAAAGAGGTAAAACTGTTGGAGCCTCCATCGATGCTGCTTTTGATTTGCTTTGGATTAAATGTTCTGGGCATGGGAGGGCTCATTGTTCAAGCCTGGGTTGCATGATCTTCATTCTTCTTCTGGACTTCAGAAAAATCTGATGATTGCATGGTGAATAGACCATGCAGCCTATGTTAGTTTTGCATCAAGGAAATTTATTCTTGAAGGATCTTTTGCCTTCCTTTCATTTTGGATCATTATTGTTGATGGGTTTCTAATTGCTGATCCATAACATCTTGATGTATGCATTTTTAACGCTGCAAACTTAGGTATCTGTATCTTTAGTTTTTCATTTGGCCATTTATTATATGGATGCTTTTTGTTCGGAAGTTAACAGAACCTAATCGGAATCAGTTGCGTTTCTATTGGATTTGTCTTCTTGTTGCTTTACAGCTTGTGTTCTATAAAGCTTATGCCTCGGATCTATAAGTTCAGGAGATGATCAGCTTTGATGCCACAGTATTTAGCTGGAGTTGGTTGTTTGTTTATCCGATTTGTTCGCTTATTGCTCTCTTGCATCCGCTGTCTAAAGCTTATGCCTGCAGTTGCCAGACCTGACTCCCGGAACAAGCATTGGTAAATATCTGGGCCTTGGTCCTCCGAGGTGCGGAAGAGTACTAGTTGGATGTCTCGACAAACAAACTCTTGATTTAGTAGTGTTATTTAAGTCTGTTTACTTGATAGCGGAAGGCTCTGTTTGGCAACTTAGCATTCAGAAATTGAGCGTACTCCATGTTATCATATCATTATCTCATCAATTAGATCCTAGAGGACCATAGATGCTTATAATTGGGAATTCAGCTCTATTTCTGCAAATAAGAATGGCATCCTGAAGTTTTGCATCTCATCATAGATTTCCACCAACACGGGATTGGCTGTTTATGTGGTTCGGCTAGCATGAGGATTAAGTAAAGATTCCTATTAAAAGATCATGTGATGGACTAAAGATCTGGAGGTGGATCTTCCTTAATGTCTCCCACTGCCCAGGTGATCTATCTGAGACCAGTTAATCCAGACTTCTCAATTAAACATATTTTAGTCTGGTATCTTCGTGTCTGATTGGGCCCTCACTGGCTAGTTGGAATGAGTCATCATCTCATCTGTCTCACATTCGGTTGACAACATGCATGCATTTTATAACATTGGATGGATCTTTCTTTTAAAGTTCTACCAAATAATCATCAAAGCAATGTTCTCATTTCCGGTGAGCTTATCACTAATACTCTATTTCCTGGTTGTAGCTACCAATTGATAAATAACGTCCAACTCTTACATGGCATTGCATATCCAATGGTCCTTTCTCTCAGTAATGTCAATCATACATGCTAGATTTGAGTTGGCTTATAAATAATCAATCTATGTGCAATTTAGGATATACCTGATCCATGTTCGCCGACATTTGAGTAGTTAGAAAATGTTTCGGGCTGCCCGTTATGTGCAGATGAAAAATATTGATTTGATAATTTAATAATCAATATCATGTATGGCAACAAATCCATCGCACCAATCCTTTACTTTATGTAGCAAGAAAACCGTGCATGTGCGCATGATAGGAGCCTCATACCATTAGTCCTATGGTTATAACTTTAGGCGCTAAAGTATGCCTTTTCATATCATGTAACCGTGATCGGTTCATCCTAATAAGCCCATCTTTATGCTACAATCAATGAGTCCATGGCCTTCAGGAAAAGTCAGAGGGCACTCCATGCTACAAACCCCAAGTTAGCAGGCCAAATGGTTTGTTTTAGAAGCTTATTTTAGAGTTAAAAAGTTTTTGATCCCTTGCGTTCCTTCTTAACTTTTGTCGAGAGCTTTTCGTAAAAGAAGTGTTGCTTTATCCGGTCATTTTGTTCTTATTATTCAAGGTCTCTTGTGTCGAGAGAGGAGTCAGAGGAAAAAATGCCTGCCTGAAGCACCATGTCACGCTTACTAAAGTAAACCAGTGTTCAGTTCCTCCCGTCGGATAGAGTAACGAGAAAGGACGTGCGAATGTAAGGAAAAAAAAAAAAAAAAAAAGATGGCCCGTCCTGGGGGCTTAGGGCTTCTTCTTCGTTATCCGTGTTTAGGCTTCTTTTTTGTTGTGCACGCTTTTCAAAGGTCCGTGGGCTGCTTGTTTTATGTATTTCTCGAGATGAGTTCTTGAGTCCTTGTATTTGTCATTTAAACAGAAAAGGTAAGTCACAGGGATGCTCCTACCGGCAGGTGTTTCATTAGTTTGCTGCCTGGGTATTGCTCTTTTTTTGGGTAAGCCTAGCTATTGCTCTTTTACTAGGCTAAATGATGAGCTGCCTTGTGAGGCAATGGAATTTCGTTATCTAAGCGTACGGTGACCAGGGTGCCCGCATGCTGGGTCCCGATCGTATCCATCGCGTGAAACAACATTAGATGTTCGTGGACGCGGGGGAAAGTAGGGGTGCCATCCAACCTAGCTCGAGTCAAATCATATTCCAAATTCGATTAGAGATTGATTAATTCGAGCTCAATTTGAATAAAATAAATATAATATTTAAAATTAACTCGGCTCAAATATCGATTGAATCATATTTTAATTTGAATTCAAGTCTCAGTTTACTCATTATATATATATATATATATATATATATATATATATATATATATATATATATATATATATATATATATATATATATATATATATATATATATATATATATATATATATATATATATATATATGTCTCGAATGGATTTGTAAGTCTTCAAATCAAGTATCTTGCTATTCAAATTTGACTCTAAAATTTATCCAAATTATTCGAGCTTGATAGTAGCGAGTGTCTTGCAAGTAGTTTGACTCATTTGTATCCTTATCTCAGAGAATAGAGAAAGAGGAGAAACTCTCATAGCCCTCGCCTCCATCTTTCCCAAGCTCTCCTCCATCGGTCTTCTCTTCATCTTTCTCTAACTCTCCTCCATCCTTGCCCTTGCAGAGAGGGGAGACAAGCCATCATCCTTGTTGAGCTCAATGAAGTGAGGGAGAGAGAGAGAGAAAGAGCCCTTGCCCTATCCTCCCCCAAGCTCCTCTCCCTATTCCTCAAGCTCTCCACCTTGGTTGTAATAATGCGTTTGATGTGTAGCCAATGGAGCATTGCTGAGTTTGCTGCGAATGCTAGAAGCAAGAGGAGTGGGTGATGGCTAGCATCGATGCTTCTTTTTTATCATAATGATTTTTTTTGAAAAAACATTATGTGCACTGCAGGTGGTAAAATCTATGCGCATCGCTCGTGGTGATTAATTGGCGTGCACATGAGGACAGAAGGAAATTATCTTTCAGGCACTACGCTCCGACCCCATGCGTGCTCCAATCATCATGTATGGTGTAGCTCATTCTGTACTACACGCGGTGTAATAAGAATTTTTCTTTTTTTGGATGAGCTTGCCATCTTTTCATTAAAAAATTACTTTTTTCGTATCTCAAATATCACTCCATACATAGATGAAGACCATTAACTTGATAATGGCTAAATTGATATATTTCTATTTTTCTAAGATTCATTTGGTTAGGAGTAATAAAAAATAAATCACATATTAAAGTTTCATATTTGGCATGAAAAAAGAATGAGGGAAATAGCAAAATAAATACCATAGGGATGATATTTTTTCCCACACTAGATTGTAGAGGAGATAACTTGAAATTACCGATGCTTGATGGATATCTTCCATTTATATTACATATTAATATATTAATGTATTATATTCTATCAATATATTATAATTAAAATATCATATCAATATTTATTAATTAAATTTTAATATTAATATATATTATACTATCTATAAGAATATATTATATATCTATAATATATTGTTGATATACTATAATTATATATTTATTTTAAATATATATATTATTTTTGAAAACTAGTATATTTATTATATTAATATAGTAAATAGTTTATTATAACTAAAATATTAAAATATTGATAATATTATTTCAAAAAAATACAATAAGGATATGCATATATTTTTTAATTAATATGAATTATTAAAAACAATTAATAATTATTTATTAATAAAACTTATAGATTATTTACTAATAATTAACATATTTATTTATTAATAAATATGTTTATATAATTCATAATTAATATATTTATTAAGATATGAAAAATTAACTAAAATTTATTTATAATGAGAAATATATTTTTAGTATATATAATTAATTTAAAAATATTTATTAACTCATTTAAATATATTTCAATATTTGAAATGGTGGATATTGACAGCCTCATATAAAAGGTTATAAGTGGCCAACAAAAACTGAATAAAAAAAAAATATTACTTGAATTATTTATTTAAAAATATTATTGAAAATTTAGTAATATTCTTATATAAGATTATCTTCAATTAAATATAGTAATATTTTTTGAATACTATTTTTTAGAGTAATTTTCTACCAATCAAATATGATAAAATTTATTTTACACCAATGACATTTTCCAAGGTAAATGATTGTCAAGAATCATCAGGTTATCCCGGCATATCCCAACCAAAAATGAACATCTAATGTCAAACAAGTTTTAACTACCGAGCCTGGAACTTCATGTGTACTCACTTTTAGCTTTGTGTCATTTGAAGCGACGAAGCTAACATAAATTTAAACAATTAGATTATGGTAGTATTAAAGATAAATTCTGCTCCTGCTGAAGTCTAGCTCGATGCTCAGCCTAATACAATCAGTAGCTACGGAAGAGCTTCAGCGGATGGATCTTAGCCGAACTCTTAGAGCCGACCGAACTGCTCAACGACCAGGACTCTCAACGGTCGAACTGCTCAACGATTGGAACTCCCAACGGCCGAACTCCTCGACGATCGTCTCTCGGTCGAACTCCTTCGGACTCCTCAGCGGTCGTCCCTCGGCCGAACTCTTTCGGACTCCCAACGGTCGAACTCCTCGACGGTCGTCTCTCGGTCGAAGGCCGAACTCCTCAACGGTCGTCCCTCGGCCGAACTCCTTTGGACTCCCAATGGCCGAACCCCTCAGCGGTCATCCCCCGATCGGACTTCTCACCGACCGAGCTCCTACCGAACTTCCCAGCGACCGGGCCTTAACCGCGCACGTCCAGCCAGACGCCTATGGAAGCCGAACTCCTTCCGAGCATCCTCTTCAGGAGTCTGAACTCCTCCAAAATGGGCGCACGTCGAAGCCCTTCAACCATTCATTCGGCCTCGAGCGGCTCAATATCAAGATAGCTGCAGCCATCACCATCAGTCTGCCGCAAGCAACAGCGATCCGCTATCAGGTGACGATGGCTATCACCATCAATCCGTTGCAGACAGCACCTTCCCATGAGACTGACTCCGTCGGACCTTGAGCGGCCCATCAGCATGCGGCTACAACTGTTACCATCAAGCTCCGCTATAAAAAGGACCCTCCAGATATGCTAACTCCGATCTCTCTGATCTCTAAGCTCTCCTCTTCTTCTCCAAGCTCTGGAACTCATTTTCGAGCACTCCATTCCTGTTGGCCAGAGCTAACTTGATTGTCGGAGGCCGTCCTGTCGGAGTCACCCCCCACCGACTCTGGATGGGACTTTATTTTGCAGATCCCGACGGTAATCTCATCGGCCTCCACTCCAGCAGATTTCGATGATGATCAGATTCTGCATCAACAGATTGGCGCTAGAGGAAGGACCCGAACCTCCGAGGTTCCCTTGTTCTTAAAGGAGTGCTCGGCGACGATTTTTCTCTTCCCTCTCCAGAGATCTCTCTTTTCTCTTCCGAAGAGAAAATGCCTCCCAAGAGAGCTTCGACTCGACGCTCGACGGCCTCCATGGCCCGATCCCATCCAGATCCATCTGTTCCTGCTTTAGTCCCGACAGCTCAGGTTCCACCTGTACCCGTGGTGGATGTGAAGCAGTTTGACCTACTTGTCCGACAGGTCCGTGGCCCCACGGAGGCATTGCAGGCCATACAGCAGCCCCCGATGGCAACCCCACCAGAAAATCCACCATCGGAATGTCGGGAACCGACCCCAACGAAGAGTACCAGGGCCAACGTACCCGTCGCCCTAAGGAAGGAGAAACGGAGAGCAGTTCTCCCACAGAAGGGGAACGAAGTTCGGCAGCGCAAGCGAGGCTGAACCCCCCCTCGAGCCCATCATCGAGGAAGCCCCGATAGAGGGGCATCAACATCTCCAGGAGAAGGTTTTGCAAGGAGGCGCAATGAAGTTCGATCGCGTCCAAGGAGGCGGAATGAAGTTCGGCCACGTCCACGACCTCCCCAATGCAAGCGAGGCCGAACTCCCCTCAAAGCTCATCATCGAGGAAGCCCCGACAAAGGGGCATGAAGTCCTCCCATGGAAGCTTTCGTGGGAAAGCGGAATGAAGTTCGGTGCAGGTGAGAGCGGAATGAAGTTCTCCCACGGAATGAAGTTCGGCGCAAGTGAGGCCAAACTCCACCTCGAAGCTCATCATCGGAATGAAGTTCGGCGCAAGTGAAGCCAAACTCCCCCCTCAAAGCTCATCATCGGAATGAAGTTCGGTGCAAGTAAGGTCAAACTCCCGCTCGGGTATGTCACTAAGGAAGCCCCCTACAAAGATTTCATAGGAGGTGAGATGAAGTTCGGCCGCGCTCACAACCGCCCCAGGGCAAGCGAGGACTCCCTCTCGAGTATGACTCCAAGGAAGCCTCGACAAAGGGGCATGAAGTTCTCCCGCAGGTTTCACAAAAGGACAGAATGAAGTTCGACCGCGCTTACGACCTCCACAGCGCAAGGCCCGAACTTTTCGAGCTCGCCACCAAGGAATTTCCGATAGAAGGGTGCGAAGAAGTCCTCCTTTCGAAAGGTTTCGCGACTGCGCTCCCCTCAACGCTCCTCGAACTCAAATTCTCACGAAAGTTAAGAACCAGCTGCCAAGACCAGAAGGGTTATGGTCTCGTCTACCATCGCAAGTACTGCCTCTACCATCGCAACCATGGCCACGACACTGAGGAATGCATGTAGCTCCGAGATGAAATTGAGGAGCTCGTCAGAAAGGGGCGGTCGGGTAAAACGCCAGCCAGAAATGGTAATGAAAAGATTGGCCAAGGACGCTGCCGTAACCAGAAATGATAAGGTCGGCCACCTCACGGCATCATCAATGTTACTCTGGGGAGGAGCTTGGTACATCGGCGATTCATCCTCTTCCAGCGACAAAGCCAAGAGCTTGCTCTGAATTGAGAAGGCCAGCACGAGATAGAGGAGGTCGTCCGGCCCGGGACTTACTACCAGAGAGAACCTAGAGGAGCAACGCCCCCACGACCCTAAAACGGGAATGTGCTACGAGTAACTTTCCCTCGGTAAAATTCTCCCCCAACAAATAATATTATTTCTGGATGCAAAAACTAGGTGATGACAGGGAAGAAGCAGTCAATCATTGCCGTGTTAGGAACAGGAGAAGAACCTCATCCTAACACGAGCAAAGTCGAAGGCCTCATTCACAAAGGACGAGATTGGGGGAGAGGTCCTGACAACGGTCCTTACGTGCCCCCACAGTCTGTTAGGAACAAGAGGAGAACCTCGTCCTAACGTCCGCAACAACCTAGACCACAGAAGATAAGATCTCCCTCGAGGAAAGCTCGACTGCAGGAGATAAGATCTCCCCCGAGACAACCTCGGCTGTAGGAGATAAGATCTCCCCCGAGGAAAGCTCGGCCGTAGAAAATAGGATCTCCCCCGAGGAAAGCTCGGCTGTAGGAGATAGGATCTCCCCCAAGCATCCGCAACAACCTCGACTACAGGAGATAGGATCTCCTCCGAGGAAAGCTCGGCTGCAGGAGATAAGATCTCCCCCGAGGAAAGCTCGACTGTAGGAGATAGGATCTCCCCCGAGCGCCCACAATAACCTCGACTGCAGGAGATAAGATCTCCCCCGAGGAAAGCTTGGTTGTAGGAGATAGAATCTCCCCCAAATGCCCACATCACACTCGACCATAGGAGATAAGATCTCCTCCGAGCACCCGCATCAACCCCGGCCACAGGAGATGAGGCCTACCTCAACCTCGGTTGGAGATGGGATCTCCCCTGGGCTTCAACTTCAACATCAACTTTAGCTAGAGATGAGATCTCCCCCGAGCTTCGATCTGAACCAGCATAGAGCCAGAAGAAGACTTTGGTAGTCGTCTTTTCTGCACTCCCTTCCTTTAAGTTTCAAACTTGGGAGTGGGGGGGGCTACTGTTGGGGATAAACCCCGCTCCTGCCGAAGTCTAGCTCGATGCTTAGCCTAATGCAACCAGTAGTCACGGAAGAGCTTCAGCGGACGGATCTTAGCCAAACTCTTAGAGCCGACCGAACTGCTCAACGATCGGGACTCCGAGCGGTCGAACTGCTCAACGACCGGGACTCCCAGCGGCCAACTCCTCGCGATCGTTCCTCGACCGAACTCCTTCGGACTCCTCAGTGGTCGTCCTTCGGTCGAACTCCTTTGGACTCCTAGCGGTCGAACTCCTCGGCGGTCGTCCCTCGGCCGAACTTCTTCGGACTCCCAGCGGTCGTCCTCCGGTCGGACTTCTCACCGATCGAGCTCCTACCGAACTCCCCAGCGATCGGGCCTTAACCGCGCACGTCCAGCCAGACGCCTACGGGAGTCGAACTCCTTCTGAGCTTCCTCTTCAGGAGTCCGAACTCCTCCGAAATGGGCGCATGTCGAAGCCCTTCAACCTTTCATTCGGCCCCGAGCGGCTCAGTATCAAGACAGCTGCAGCCATCACCATCAGTCCACCGCAAGCGACAGCGATCCGCTATCAGGCGGCGATGGCTGTCACAACAACCCGCTGCAAATGGCACCTTCCCGTGAAACTGACTCCATCGGACCTCGAGCGGCCCGCCAGCACACGGCTACAGCTGTCACCATCAAGCTCCGCTATAAAAAGGATCCTCCAGATACGCTAACTCCAATCTCTCTGATCTTTAAGCTCTCCTCTTCTTCTCCAAGCTTCAGAACTCATTCTCGAGCACTCCATTTCTATTGGCCAGAGCTGACTTGATCGTCGGAGGGTTCTACCGGAGCCACCCCTATCGGCTCCGGACGGGACTTTGTTTTGTAGGTCTCCAACGGCGATCCCATCGACTCCGGACGGGACTTCGTTTTGTAGGTCCCCATCGGCCTCCACTCCAGTGGATTCCGGCGACGATCAGATTCTGCGTCAACAGGTGGGATGGAGGAAATTATCCGTCATCTTGTGGGCCTTCTACCTCATTTTACTTCAGCTCAGTGGAATATAACAACCATGTCAGTTTGATAGTTTTAGTTCGTTATTACGCAGACGAGGAAAAGGTAATTTCAAAAGATGGAGAGAGAGAGAGGGTCAAACACTTGTATGTGAAAAGTGCAAAGGATAATCTCTATGGTAGACGGTTGCTGTAAACATGCAAAGGCTGCTGTTAAAAGTGCTTGCGTGGATCACGTCGGACATGCCCTTTGGGTTTTTTTTGTTAATTAGGTTTCCAACCGTTTGTATTGTATTCCTCCTATGACCTTATCCAAACTAAAAGAAAAAGGCCTCTGAAATATATATTAGTTATCATTACTCATAATGTAATAGGTTTCTGATATTATCCTGTTCTCAGATGCAAGAAACTTGGTTTAGTGGTTTGGAACTGGCACGAGAGAAAAAATCTGTTATCCTGTGGGTTTGAACGCAGAAAAATTAAGAATATTTTGGGTGAGATTCTTTGTACTTATTGCCATAGAAGATAGAATCTTATGTCAAGTAAACAAATAAAGACTGGTGAACGATATTTCTGAGGAGAAGAAATACTGAGATGGTGCTAAGAAATTTCTACTAATGGCCAAGGGTAATGCTCAGTGGGTGTTCTGGTACAAGAATTGGTCAATAATATAGAAAGAAAATGCAATTATAGAGCTATTGATGATATGGATTATGGATCATATATCATACCAGAGAACTGTGGCTAATCCTTACATTTTGAATGTCTTGTAAATATTTGTGGTGTTCACTGATGCACACTGCAGGTTAGTGAGGAGGGGAGAACAAATGAACGAAGTAAACAGGAAATTAGTAAAAACTTTTTGTAGAGGCGATATGTGATAAAAAGCTCAAGTTTTTTTTTTTTTGATGAGAAGAGTTAGAGAAAACCTAACCCATGAAGTCTTATGTATATATATGGGTGTTGTGGTGCGTTGTGGGTAGAGTTTGGGGTGTTGTCTTTGCTGAGTTTCAGTCCAGAGTTTTAGTCGAGACCCACACGCTGTTTAGTAAAGAGATTCAAAACAGATTTACAGGCTTGGGGTGTTGGCTTTGCTGACATCAAAATATCTAAAACCCAGCCTCTATTACAGGACGCCCAGTTAGATAACCGGTGTATCTGATGTTTTACATTAGGAATGAACAACCATTTTTTCCTGAAGGCTTTTCAAGGCGATTCTGAATTGCTGAATTTGCTCAGAGTCTTCCCTGTCTTTCTCTGTCCAGAAGTTGAAAAGTCCTGCTATCTGCCGAGCTACAAACTATGGGATGTTTGCATGAAAATTAAAGTATCTCTTGTTTCTTTCTTTTCACAGACACCATAGTCCCGTATCTAGGAGTATATCTAAACATTTAGCAGAAATATCCTCAGCTTCCTGCTGTTCCATAGCATCTCTTGAGTTTGTGGTAGATCGCTAAAGTGGAGGTTATTTTGAAACAACATCCAGAATCTTCTTGAGAACGGCCATTGAAGGAGCAAGCGGTCTGCTGTTTTAGGGCTTGAGTCACATAAGGGGCAATTAGTTTTTCCTTGTCACCCTCTTTTGACTAAATTGGTCTTTGTGAGAATTTTGTCTTGAACACTAAGGTACATAAAGTACTTATCCTTTGGCGGAATTTTTATTTTCTAGATTATTTTGCTGAAAAGTGGCCTTACCCCTCCGAAATTTGTAACAGTATTTTGTGGAGAATTTTTTTGCTGAAATGCACTTCCATTCTACACTATGGATTCATTGAAGATACTAACCTCTTTAGTCTGCAACTCATAATTTGTTGATCTAGATGGTCATACAGTGGAGGCATATGTAGGATTTGGTGTGATGCTTCCAAGCCTTGGAAGACCACAGGAGGAGTCAGGAGTTGGCTTCGGAGATACTAGAACAAGTGTAGTCCTAGGACTAGAATAGAAGTAGTCTTAGAATGGAGGCAGTATATAGCTCTTCACGAACTTAAGGTTCACGTGTGAGGATCTTGAGAGATTTGGTTAGTGCTCCGAAGACCTATAGAGTAAAGAACTAGAGCCAGAAGAAGTATCAACCAAGAAAAGAGACTGGTACATAAGTACAGTTGGCTCGGACCGAGACTGAGCCAGCCCTTTCAGGCAGACAGAAAATAGTATTTAAAAATCTATTGCACGAAATGCAATCGAGTTGGCTTGATGGAGTCGACTGCATCTCTGTCGAGCCAGCTCGAACATAGTGGACAGACCTATACAGAATTTTCTATCTAGTCTTGGATTGAATTTGATCCAAGAAATCTTAAGGCCTGGTTTGAAAGGTTTTAAGGTAGCTAACTTATGGTTTGGACTAGAATTAAGTCCATGGGATGAGAGCATATGAGACATGAGTATACGTGGGCTCGGTAAATGCTTTCATGTATTGGATTAACAGGGAAGCTTTTGGTTGGGCCTATTGGTTATGTATAAATATATTAGTTATATTAAGATTTTATAAAGAGAAGTGAAATACAGATCTTTTCTCTTTTAACCTCTCCTCTCTCTTTCTCTCTTTCTCTAGGGTTACCGTCCCAAGGTTTCTTGAAGAAACCCTAGAGAGAGGGACACCTCCCTCAAGCCCTAGGAGAGAGGCACCCCATAATAGCACCTAGGATTGGTACTGGTGTTGTTGGCGCAATCATCATGGCATCATTTATCTCTGATGCTAATTATAAGGAACCATGGTACCGTTCGAACACCCATCCTTTCTTGACATCACAAGCCCTGATACCATGTTACGAAAGCCCCTGATCTTTAGCATGGATATGGAGAGATCTTTAACATTCTCTAAGGCAGCATACCATAGATCATCATCTAGATCTATGCTGGGGTGCCTCCCTCCTTGGGCTTGAGAGAGGCGCCCTCTCTCTCTAGGGCTTCTTCAAGAATCTAAAGCAACAACACTAGAGAGAAGAGAGAAGAAAGATTGAGAGAGAAAAGATCTATATTGATTGCTCTCTTTAAAATTCTAATACAATCTATGTATTTATACATAACCATTAGGCCCGACCAAAAACTTTCTTGGATAACCCAATCCATGAAAGCAATCACTGAGCCCATGTACACCTATGTCTCCTATGCTCTCATCCTTTAGATCTAAACCCAACCCATACATGAGTTAGCCCCCTTAAGACCTCTCAAATTAGGTCTTAAGACTTCTAGGATAAGTCCCTATTCTAGTCCCAAACAGACCCTCGCATAGCTCTGCTCGTGGACTGAGTCGGCTCAGTCTCAGCATTGAGCCGACTAACCTAAGACTGGGTCGGCTCAGTTTCAGACTGAGCGGACCCAATTACGTGCCAGCCTGTAGTTCCGAACATGCTTTTCTCTATTTGGCCTGTGCACTAAGACTTAGCCGACCCAATCCTGGATTGAGCCGGCTAACCTGCAAAAATTTTTTTTTTCTATAGTCTTCATGCTCTAACTTTGATTTCTTGCTCCATCTTGTGTCTCAGATCTCTAAAGCACCAACCAAGCCCCTCAAGTTCCTCAACACCTGAACCTTAAGCTCGTGGAGGGTTAAATACCGCCTACACCCTAGGATAACTCCTATCCTAGTCTCCTCGGAGCCAACACCCTGGCTCCTTCTGTGGCCTTTCAAGATTTGGAAGCACCATAAATCCTCATAATCTCCACCTTGGTGCTCCCAAGCCTTGGCAAATCCTTAGCAATGCTCTCTTGCACGATCCCACTGGCGCTGCGCATCCTGATAGCCCATTATGCAAACATCGCCTCCACTATTTCTCTTCAACTGTTGTGCACCCTTGAGGCCTTTTGGGAAAATTTAAATATATTGCCCATTAACTCAAGGATGTTGATCATAGACATTAAATACACCATATGTGATAGAAATTAACCATTTATTGATTTTAGTCAAAATTATAATTTTGCCCCTAGAAGTGTATTACAAGTGTCAGCCAATTCTGGCGTCTAGGGCACATATATCTAACACTAAACTCATGTCAAATTCTTTCCACTTGTGAAGCCACCTCTGCTTGGTACTCCACCTAAAATTGAAGTCCATCTGATGCCATACAAGAATTTGACTCTATAATCGAGTCATTTGGGGCCAACCATTCAATGCTGCACTGTTGATCCTATTGTTGTACCTCGAACACCATTGCTATCCCTTCAAACCCTTCACACTTCATGGACCCATTTGAAGCCATCTCAGATGCTTCGTATTCTGCAGGCACCTTCAAAAATTTAGGAGCTCATCCAACTCTTTAAAACCAGCGACTGAATCCTAAAAAATTTTACCCTAGCACTTCATCATCTTCTACTCCTACACCAACTATCACTTCAATTTCATCCGAAGGAACTATAGCTTAAACACTATCCTATTCTCAGATCTATCTATCTCATCCCGAGGCTTGACAATGCCTTCTTGTAGATATTCAGGTCCTCTCTTGCTACACATAACCCATTCTCTACCTAAACCACAACTCTTTCTGATGTCTCTACAAAAGAAATCTGATCCAAAATCAGTCACCCAGCCTTGACCTACTAGACCTCCACCATCACTATTCCCATCTCGGATACTCTGTAATTTCGGGAGCACCTCCAAAACCATCCAGGACTTTCACCTCCTCTGAACCTACTGCGACTCTTCATGGATCAACCATCTCTATAACCCCAAGGCTTTGTAAATCCTTGCTCTAATCAAATAGCTGAATGCACTTGGACTATTTCCTCACCTTCCTACAATCGAAGGATGTATAATCGCTTCTTCAGCCTCTCTTCGACCATTATTCCTTAGGTGATCTCTCTTCATCTACCAAATAATCTTATGTTGCCTATCTTCCTAGAGAATCCTATCACCTACCCATCATATACCTTGGTTTTTTTACCAAGATCGATCAGCAAATCATACACCCAAATCTTCCACCCTAAAAAAATTTCTTTCTGTCAATTCTCTCACCCTCCACCTTCAATTTGCTGCTCCCGATTGACCAAACCACAGCAAAAATGACAGCAGATCTGAGATATACCATGGAATAAATGTGCAAATCTTTTATTTCTTCCTATATGATTTCTCCTTCTTTTTCATACTCTATTAGGCTCTAATACCAAATATTGTAACAATTGGCAGCTTTGATACCAAATGTTAGAGAAAATCATGGTACCTCATTTGTACCATATTGCAGAATCTATGATCTTGTGCATGAACCTGAGGAGATCTGCGATAGATCCGATCTTCGAAGGTAGTAAACACCTATGAGGATTTATGGTGCTTCTAAGCCTTGAAAGGCCATAATAGGAGCCAAGATATTGACTCCGAGGAGACTAGGATAGGAGTTATCCTAGGGTGGAGGTGGTATTTAGCCCTCCACGGGCTCAAGGTCCAAGTGTTGAGGGCCTTGAGGAGCTTGGTTGGTGCTTCAGAGATCTAGAAAGATGGAGCAAGAAACCAAAGCCAAAGTATGAAGACTATAGAAAAAAACTTTTCTATAGGTTAGCCAACTCAGTTCAAGACTAGATCGACTAAGTCTCAGTGCATAGGCCAAATAGAGAAAAGCGCATTCAGAACTACAGGCCGGCATGCAACTAGATCGGCTCAGTCTGAAACTGAGCTGACCCAGTCTCAGGTTAGCCGACTCAGTGCTGAGACTAAGTCAGCTCAGTCCGTAGGCAGAGCTATGCGAGGATCTATTTGGGGCTAGGATAGAGACTTATCCTAGGAGTCTTAAGGGCTGGTTTGAGAGGTCTTAAGGGGGCTAACTCATATATGAGTTGGGTTTAGATCCAAGGGATGAGAGCATGGAAGACATGGATGTATATGGGCTCAGTGAGTGCTTTCATGTATTGGGTTAGCCAGAAAAGTTTTTGGTCGGACCTAATGGTTATGTATAAATATATATGTTGTATTAGGATTTTAAAGAGAGCAATCAATACAGATCTTTTCTTCCTCAATCTTTCTTCTCTCTTCTCTCTAGTGTTGTTGCTCGAGCTTCTTGAAGAAGCCTTAGAGAGAGGGGAAACCTCCCTCATGCCCAAGAAGGGAGGCACCCTAGCATGGATCTAGGTGATGATCTATGGTATGCTACCTTAGAGAACATCAAAGATCTCTCCATATCCATGCTAAAGATCAGGAGCTTCCATAATATGGTATCAGGGCTTATGATGTCAAGAGAGGATTGATGTTCGAGCGGTACCATGGTTCCTTATAATTGGTATCAGAGATAGGTGATGGCATGGTGATTGCACTAATATTTGATATTAGAACCTGATGGTGCGTGGAAGAGAAGGAGAAGTCATACAAGATGAAATCAAAAATCTGCATGAGTATTCCATGGTATGTCTCAGATCTATCTTTATTATTGCTATGGTTTGGCTAATCGAGAGCGGTAGGTTAAAGATAGAGACTCACAGGATTAATGAGAAGGATTTTTTCTGGGGTGAAAGGTTTGGATGCATGATTTACTGATCGATCTTGGAGGAAAGATCGGGATGTATGATGGATGATAGGCAGAGAGCACTGGAGTGCTACAGTAGCATTTTTCTAGAGATGCAAGATTGAGAGAGGCTCGGTGGTGCAGCAATCAAGGAAGGTATCTTAGTAGAAAGCATTAGGGTTCTCTAGGAAGATGGATAGTGTGGGATAGTTGATGGTTGAAGAGAGATTTTTCAAAGTGTAATGGTTGAAGGAAGGCTGAAGAAGCGACTATACGTCCTTCGATTGCAAAAAGATAGAAAAATAGTTGGAGATGTATTCAGTGATTCGACTAGAGCATAGATTTTTGGAGCCTTGGAGGTGATGGAGATGGATAATCCATGGAGGTCTAGCAGGTTAGGGCTGGGTGACTGTAAAGCAATGCAGAGATGAGTTAGGAGTGCTAGAGTGCTGTGATAGCGCTAGCCTGGAGGCACGGGGAGAGAGAGGCTTGAAGGTGCAGCAGTCGAAGAAGGTATCTTAGCAAAGAGTGTTAGAGACATCTTAGGGAGACCTGAAGCAGGTCTCAGCGAGAGCCAAGAAGTCTCAGGGAGCGCCAGGGGCATCTAGTAGTCAGGAGTGTCCTGGATCAAGTTTCTTTTGTAGGAGCACCAGGAAGAGTCACGATTCAGATGGAGGATGGTTTATGTACAGCAAGAAAGGATCTGGATACCTATGAAAAGGCAGTGTCAAGATGAGGCAGGGAGCATTGGAGTGCTGTAGTAGTATT
Source organism: Cocos nucifera (assembly GCA_006176705.1). Taxonomy (NCBI): domain Eukaryota; kingdom Viridiplantae; phylum Streptophyta; class Magnoliopsida; order Arecales; family Arecaceae; genus Cocos; species Cocos nucifera. Next base: position 92,923 of record QRFJ01005717.1, read on the forward strand.
TTTTTGAAGGCATGGGGTTGAGAAAGGCTCGACGGTGCAGCAGTCGAGGAAGGTATCTCAGTAGAGAGTGTCAGGAGGCATCTCAAGAAGATCGAGAGTAGGTCTCAGGGAGAGCTAGGAAGTTTCGAGAGCCTAAGGATGAGATAGATGAGTCTGAGCCCAAGATGGGGATTGAGCTGTAGTTCCTCCGGGTGTAACTGAAGTGATGGCTGGTGCAGGGATAGAAGAGAAGAAGGCTATGATGGAATTTTTTAGGATTCAGTCGTTGGATTTAGAGGAGTTGGATGAGCTCCTATATGTTTTGGAGGTGCCCATGGGTTGCGGAGGTATCCAATATGACTTCAAAAAGGGCTGCAGGGTACGAAGGGTTTAAAGAGGCAGCGACGATGTTCGAGGTGCAATAGCAAGCCCAGTAAGACAGCATTGGATGGTTGGCCTCGAGGAACTCGGGTACAGAGTCAGCTTCTACGGTATCATATGGACTTCGGATATAGGTGGAGCTCCACAGTGGTGGCTTTATAGGTGGAGAAAAAATTTGGCATGAGTTCAAAGTGGAGAAGTGCAGGAGAATTGATATCTTAGCACCAACGTCGGTGATGCACAGTTCTAGGTGGAGCGACATATGCAGGTGGACAGGCGTAGCTCTGAGGAGATCATGTTAGATAGTACAGTATGTGCTGGTATAAGAATGCTGTAGGTTCTTTAGAAAAGTCCAGAGAAGGTGATGCAGTTGCTAAGCAAAAGGGATCCTAATTTCAGGATGGTGCTAAGAAGTAAGCCCAAGACTTCAGCTATGGAACGGTCGATC
>QRFJ01005718.1:0-72620 GCA_006176705.1 Cocos nucifera
TAGATGAGTCTTGAGTCTATGGTATAGAGACATCGAAGCGAGAGTACTGATACTCGTTAGAGGACGAGGGCGCGGAGCATGACCATCTTGAGCAGTCATAAGGAAGTCTACCTTCTCGTCGATGACTAGCTCGAAGCTGTAGTGGTGTGTCTGATTCTTTGATCTAAGGTACATCGGTAGTTCACCTTGAGGGTATTATAGTTTGACTACACCATGACTCAGTCTCCTAGCCATTCGAAATCTTGATGTGTATGTTGGCTATAGCATATTAATTGTAGGAATTGGATCGCATCAAGAGGGAATCTATCTACCTCGATAGATGAGGAGCAAACTTATGATGATCATGAGAATCAAGTCCATAAGCCCATGGCAATGGTAGAGTGAAATAATAGAAAGAGTTTCTATTAAGATTTTCACATATGACTTGAATCAAATGATTAAATCATATGACAGAAATTAGGGTTTGACGAGTTCACCTTAACCCTAATCTGATCGGAACTCAAGATAGAAGAACTTAATCACATAGGTAAATGCACCAAGAGGTTCATTTTTAGTTCTGATGGGTTGCCAGCATATACTACTAGATATCACAAGTGGATTTTGGGAGTAATTAGAATGATTTAAATGATCGATCATTTTAGTTATCTGAATCAGAAAAGTTCTGATCCATCGGAAGGTGTTTCGATGATGTCGATGATAGAGATCGTGACATATCCCATTATCATATAGAATTGAACCTAACTGGATCATCCAAATAAGGGTTTAGATATGGATATCATCAATTGGACTAACTCAGTTTAATTGATTTGAATTAGATTCAATTAGGTTCAAGAAAATCGTGCTAGCACATGATTGAGCCTAACATTCTCCTTCTACAATCATTAAAAGTCATCTCGATTGAGCCAAATATATTTATACTCACTCAGGTACTTTTACATAATATGACTGGAGCTTGTCTATGTTAGAAAAGGATTGTCTTAATTTATGAGATAAATTGGAGACAACACCTACCATTTTCCATCACCTACCAGTTCTTATCTTTTGACTTTGGTCAAATGTTGACTTTTGACACTTAGACATCTGCCCATGTATCATGAACCCATAGTAGAGCAGATAGGGGCTTGTCTCCTTGATAGAAAATGGAAAGAAGGGGGTGCACGCCAAGGAAGGCATGCACCCAAGGATAGGGATGCCTGGAGTCCCATATAGATGGGACTCCAAGTTGCTTCTTGGAATCAAACTAGGTGGCGCCAAGGGACTTTGCTTTGACCAATCTTGGCACCACCTAAGGGTGTTGGAAAGGGGATCTCATCTAATTAGATCAGGTGATGTCATCCCATCAATCAGATTTAGATCTGATTGCATGAAGCAACGTGATTGATCGGGATGATGTGGCACTGCATGATGCAACAGGGTCTATAAAAACCTTATTTGTGCCTAGCTTTTGAGAAGCTCTCGAATAGCCCATGCCACAAGATTGCCCCTCTCCCTTTTCCATGCCATCTTCAGATCCCCTCTCTTCTCTCCATGCCCAAGGGAATTTGGGCTCCAGTTTGGTGCAATCTAGGCAAGAGAAAGGTGACGAGAAAGGAAGAAGGCAACACTGCTGCAAAAGTCAATACCCGATCTTCAAAAGGAGTTTTGAAGGTCCTCTAAATCAGATCTAGATCTAATATTTGGAGAAATAATAAAGAAGGAGAAGATCTCTAGATCCAACCTGAGTGGATATCGGTAGAGGCTAGAAACTTGCATGGCTAGATCCAGAACCTCAGGCAATCAACAGGATCATCACAAGGTAATCTGATTACCCAACAACAAGGTATAAATTAAATATAATTTAATTTATTTTTATTTTATTTTATTAGATCTATAAAATCAAATATGAAATATCTTAGATTTAATTTGAATTCAAAAGAAAAATTTTTGAAATATTTCTCTTGATCCAATCAAGATCTGAACGAATCTGACCCAGAAAACTTGGTTTTCCTTCAATGCATTGGTTGTCCTCGTAACCAAATGGTGTAGAGATATTGGTATGGCATCCAAGTGAGATGTAGGAGTATATCTACACTAAACGTAATCAATGTAATACTCTACTGTCAAGAGTAGATAGTTAAGACAAATGGATATAAGTGTCCCTCTGACCTGAGATCACCATAGTGAGCAAGTCACTGTACTTTGGTGTCAGACTATCTATATTTGTAATATAGGTTTGGTAGATTTTTGGGTGTAGTCAAGTACTTGTAAATTCAGTGTGTGAGTCAAGATGGGATTGACTACACTTGATTAACTTTAGGAAGAGAATGACTCATTATGTTTCAATTTAGCAAAACCTAGGCCTGAGTAATCCTTGTGAGGAGTCACAAGATTTGCAAAATTTTGAGACATAATAAAGATGACTTGTATGAGTGTTGGCAGCATAATCGAAATGATCTTGAGCATTATTGATCAAAGGGATAAATTATATGGTAACCATGGGCTAGGATTCTAAGAATGTTGCTTTGCATATATTCGACCTATCCGGATGTTGGAAATCATTGTTAGATGGTTACTTTGACTGGTACAAAAATTGATTTCTATGATATCAACTTATGTTTGAACCTATAAGATCACACATATAAGAAATTGTAACCTAATCAGATGGTTAATTGATGATTGAGAATCGTTCTAAGGTCAAACTATCAATACGATTGATGTTTGACCTAATGCAAATGTTGCAGGAGGGTCGATTAGCAATTGGATTGCTAATTAACTCAATTTGATTGAGTAATCAGGTTGAGATCAAGTATAATTAAATTAAATTTAACTAAAATTAATTTGGGCTTAATTAGATTAAGTTTAATTGATTTATTGGATAAGCCAATTACAAGGGAAAAATAATTCCTAGTTAGACTAGGATTTGAGTGCACCTAATTTCTAATTGAGTTAGGATTTAAATTAAATTTAAATATAATTTAAACCTAACTTAATTAAATTTCTATTTGAACTAGGATCATCCATAATTAGATTATTTTTAATTTAATTTTAATTAGATTCAAAATAGTTTTGAGCTAGTGAAATAAGAAGAGTCCTAGTTGGACTGGGACTCTCACTCCTTCCTTGCACCAATAAAAGTCAATGCCCATATTTTATTTTTAAATCTTTTTATGATATTCTTTATGCTAATAAGAGCTTGTCCGTGCACCAAATATCTAAAAAGAGTAATTAAAATTTGATTTAATCAAATTTGGTAAGTAGTTTGGTTTTGTTTCCTTTTGAAAGAGTCCTAATTCTCCAAAATACCTCCTTTCTTTATGGAATTATTTCTCCATGCCTCTTTTTCTTTTGTACACTTATTTTCATTGGTTTTACATATGGTTTCTTGGTCTTCACACTCAAAAAATAAGGGGGGAGGCATCCAAGAGTTGGATGCCTCCTAAAAGCCCTCCTTGGTCTCCTTTTAAGACTAGGTTTTGACCTAGTCTTCCATACATAAAAGGAAGGATGCCACCTATCAGGTTTAGGATGTATAAAATCTAAAAAAATCATAAAAAAATAGATGAAAAGTAGGAGGAGCCATGGGAGACTTTGGATGCCAAGTTCCATGAAGGAGAGACCTCATTAAGCTACAATTATTGATGTTTTGAAGAGAGAAAGTAAGAGAAAAATTATTTTCTCTTAGAGATTTATTTTTAATCCTTTTTTATTTATTCTTTATGATTTTTATATGATAAAAGTTTGATGAGAGAGAGAGAAAAAGGGCATGGGGATCTGTGCTCCAAAGTGTTGGGGCATAGTGATCCTTTTGGACATGATCTGATCATGTCCTAATGAGAGAAGGAAAAGAGAAGAAGGTCTTCTCTTAGGGTTTCTTTGAGAATCCTTATTCTCCATATTTTTATGAGATTTTTCTATAAGAATAAATAGAAGGAAAAAGATCTAAAAATATAAAAAATATCTAGAAGAGAAGATCTCCCCTTATCCTAGCATAAAGATGTTTTAAGGACATCAATCGTTGATGCCCTAAAAGGGAAGATTTATCTTCTCTTAGGGCCCTTTCTCATATATTTTTATTTTTGATTTTAGGAAGATCTAAGGATTGGATTTCTCACCTATTTATTCTTTATCTCTTGGAGTGTCCAAAAGATATGAAGAATAAATTTTAGATTAACCATTCCGAGGAATCCATGAGAAGCTAGCACTTCGAGTAGATCTTCATTCAACGAACCTATAATTTTGTTGCAGCCTCATGTGGTTCACCTATAGAGGCTGAATGCATGTGCGGCTTCAAAGGCAATAATAAAAATCCACCATAGAGTTTTCGATCCATGCAAAGATAAGAGATCTAATCTCTTCTCTCACCTAGATGCGATCTAGGTTTTAGATCTAGAATCATTCTAGATCTAGGGTATTGATTTGATCAATACTAAGCCTTTTATTTTCTAATTTAAAATGCAATATGTTATGTTATAGGTCCTAGTTGTAAAGTTTAGTAATTTGATTATATGCATTTGTGGATTAAATAGTTTAATTTACAACTTCCACTACGTTACATTTCAAAAAAAAATTAAAATTTATGCATGAAATCCTACATATTTTCCAACACCTAGAGCCTTGCATAAAGGGAGATGAAGGGATTACTGTGAGGATTTATGGTGCTCCCAAGCCTTGAGAGGCTATGGGAGGAGTCACGGTGATGAATTAGAGATTTTAGGAGCTTGGTTGGTGCTTCGAAGACCTAGGACACAAGATGAGGCAAAGAATCAAAATTGGAGAATCAACACTATAGAAAGAAGATTTTCTATAGGTTAGCTGGCTCAGCCTAAAATTGGATCGGTTAAGTCTTAAAGCACAGGCAAAATAGAGAGCTGAGCATTCGAGACTACTGGCATGGCATAGAACTGGGTTGGCTCAATTTCAGACTAAGTCGACTTAGTGGAACTTGCCAGCTTAGTGTTGAGACTGAGCCGGCTCAATGCATGGGTAGAGTTACGCGAGAGTCTATTTTGGGCTAGGGCCTGGGTTGATCCTAGGGTCTTAAGGCCTAGATCAAGAGGTCTTAAGGAAGCTAACTCATGTATGGATCGGGTCTAGATCCAAAGGATGAGAGCATGGGAGACATGGGTGTACATGGACTTGATGAGTGCTTTCATGTATTGGGTTAGCTAGGGGAGTTTTTGGTCGGGCCTAATGATTATGTATAAATACATAGGTTGTATTAGGGTTTTAAAGAGTGGAATCAATTCAGATCTTTTCTTCTTTAATTCTCCCTTCTTCTCTTCTCTCTTGAGTTGCCACTTCAGGGTTCTTGAAGAAGCCCTAGAGAAGGAGGCATCTCCCTCAAGCCCAAGGAGGAAGGCTCTCCATCATAGATTCAGGTGGAGGGTCGATGGTTTGCTACCCATAGAGAACATCATAGGTTCCTTCAAGTCTGTACTAAAGATCAGGGGCTTCCATAACATGGTAATGGTGCTTGTGATGTCAAGGATGATTGGCGTTCGAGCAATTTCATGGGTCTATAATTTGGATCAGAGCTAGGTGATGCCTGAGACGTTGTGGATGGCAATATGGTATCAAACTCAGATTTTAGAGCCCGATGGTGCATGAAAGCGAAGGAAAAGTCATACAAGGTAAAATCAAAAATCTGCACAAGGATTTCATGGTATGTCTCAAATCTACCTTATTGTTGCTATGGTTTGGCCAACTAGGAGCAGCAAGTTGAAGGTGGAGGTTGAGAGGATTAATGGAAAGAAATTTTTTTAGGGTGGAAGGATTGGGTGCATGATTTGCTAATCAATCTTGGAGGAAGGTCGAAATGTATGATGGTTATGTGATAGGCAGGAAGCGCTGGAGTGCTGCAGTAGCATTTTCTTAAAGATGCAGGGCTGAGAGAGGCTTGACGATGCAGCAGCCAAGGAAGGTATCTTAGTAGAGAGCATCAGGATTCTCTAGAAAGATGGATAGTGTGAAGATGTTGAAGAGAGGTTTCCTAAGGGATAATGGTCGAAGGAAGGCTGAAGAAGTGACTATACGTTTTTCGATTATAGGAAGGTGGAAAAGTAGTCAGAGATGTATTCAGTAGTTCGACCAGTGCGTGGATTTGCAGAGCCTTGGGGATGATGAAGATGGATGATCCATGGAGATCTAGTAGGTCAGAATTGGATGGCTGTAGAGTAGCACAGAGACAAAGCCAGGGAGCACTGGAGTGCTACAGGAGCACTACCTTGGAGGCATAAGGGCTGAGAGAGGCTCGATGGTGCAGTAGCTAAGGAGTGTATCTCAGCAGGTGGTGTTAGAGGCATCTCAGGAAGATCAGGTGCAGGTCTCAAAAAGAGCCAGGAGGTCTCAGGAAGCGTTAGAGGCATCAAGCAGCTAGAAGTATCATGGATCATGTTTCTTCTATAGGAGCACTAGGGAGAGTCATAGTTCAGGTGGGGGATGGTTCTCTGAATGTAACTGAAGCGATGGCTGGTGTAGGGGAAGAAAAGAAGGACAAGGATGGAATCTTCTAGGGTTCAGTCACTAAATTCAGAAGAATTGGATGAGCTCTTGGATTTCAAAGGTGCTCGTGGCTTGCGGAGGTTTCCGAGATGGCTTCGAAGAGGGCCACAGAGTGTGGAGGATTTAAAGGAACAGCAATAGTGTTCGAGGTGCAGCAGCAGGCTCAGTAATGCAACATTGCATGGTTGGCCTCGAGAGACTCGATGATAGAGTAAACTTCTGTGGCATCAGATGGACTTCGAATATAGGTGGAGCTTCATAGTGGTGGCTTCACAAGTGGAGAAAAAATTTGGCATGAGTTTAGAGCATCGGTGATGCACAATTCTAGGTGGAGCGACATGTGTAGGTGGACAGATGTAGCTCTAAGAAGATCGTGTTAGGTGGTACAGCATGTGCTGGTGCAGAAATACTATAGGTTCTCCAGAAAAGTTTAGAGAAAGTGATGCAGCTACAAAGTAGAAGGGAACCAATAATTTTAGGATGGTGCTAAGAAGTAAACACAGATTTTCAGCGATGGAGGTGGTCATCCCAAAGGCATCAAAGATGCAAAATAGTTGAAGAGAATTGATGGAGGCGATGTTTGCATAGGTGCTGTCGAGTGCGTAGGGATAGTCGAATCATGCAGGAGGGCATTATCAAGGGATCTGCCAAGGCTTAGGGCACCAAGATGGAGATTGTGAGGATTTATGGTGCTCCCAAGTCTTAGGAGGCCATGAGAGGAGTCACGATGATGGCTTCGAAGATTTCATGGGCTTGGTTAGTGCTTTGGAGACCTGGGACATAAGGTGAAGCAAGGAACCAAAGCTGGGGAATCAAACTTGTAGAAAGAAGATTTTCTATAGGTTAGCCGGTTTAGTCCAAAACTGAATCGGCTAAGTCTTAGAGCACAGGCAAAATAGAGAGCTGAGCATTCGGGACTGCTGGCATAACACAAAACTAGATCGGCTCAATTTCAGACTAAGCCAACCCAGTGGAACTTAGCCAGCTTAGTGCTGAGACTGAGCTGGCTCAGTGCGTGGACAAAGTTATGCGAGGGTTTATTTTAGACTAGGGTCTGAGTTGATCCTAGGATCTTAAGGCCTAGTTCAAGAGGTCTTAAGGGAGCTAACTCATGTATGGATTGGGTCTGGATCTAGAGGATGAGAGCATGGGAGACATGGATGTACATGGGCTCGGTGAGTGCTTTCATGTATTGGGTTAGCCAGGAGAGTTTTTGGTCGGACCTAATGGCTATGTATAAATACATAGGTTGTACTAGAATTTTAAAGAGTGGAATCAATTCAGATCTTTTCTCCCTCAATTCTCTCTTCTTCTCTTCTCTCTAGAGTTGCCACCCTAGGATTCTTGAAGAGGCCATAGAGAAGGGGGAGTCTCCCTCAAGCCCAAGGAGGGAGGTGCCCCATCATAGATCCAAGTGGAGGGTCGATAGTTTGTTGCCCATAGAGAACGTCATAGGTTACTTCAGGTCCGTGCTAAAGATCAGAGGTGATGTCAAGGATGATTGTCGTTCGAGCAATATCATGGGTCAATAATTTTGTATTAGAGCTAGGTGATGTCTGGAACGTTGTGGATAACAATAATTATTCCATGAGTAGCTAGGCTAGTAGTCTCAAAAGGGGAGAAAAAATTTTGTAATGACATAGAAAGATTATTATTATTCTAAACCTTTCTTGTATTTTTCTTATATATGCAATAAAGATTATGCTATTTATTGAATTATCATGAGTTCTTTATTTGCTTTCTTATATGCTTCTTTTATATTTTGTTGTTAGATTAAGATTAAGAATAACTCTTGCTTTCTAGAGATACACCATGATTTATGGATACAGAGCATGTTGAGAAAAGAAGAGTTATTTACCTAGTACTTTTTGGAGATGCATCATAATCTATAGGTATGGGACGTGCTGAGGAAACATATGTATTTTTCTAAGATTAATTATAGTTATTTTAAAAAGAGATACAGCTCTGTTTAGTGTAGAATTAATTCATAACACCCAAGATCTTTATTTTCTAATTGCTCTTATTTTAGGATAATTTATTTTCTAAATCAAAACAAATAGTTTTTCTTTTATTTCATAATCATAACTTAGCCCTAGGTCCCTAAGGATAGCTTTCGACTCACCCTACCTACGTAGTGAGCATAGTTATTTTTGGTGCTATCAATGACTACACATTAACTTTTGATTTCATTATCAAGAACCTTGGTATGGTTGTTTAAAAAAAATCTATAAAATATATATAATTATTATATTTTACTACTTTTTAGGTCTTCATTTTATAGGATTTGGTGTGGTGCTCCCAAGCCTTGGGGGGCCACAAGAGGAGCTAGGGTGTTGGCGTCAGGAGTCTATAATAGGTGTGAGTCCTAGGGCTAGGACAGAAATTATCCTTGGATGAAGGTGGCGTGTAGCCCTGCACGGACTCGAGGTTCAGGTGTGAGGATCTTGAGGGGCTTGGGAGGTACTCCGAAGATGTGGAATACAAGATGGAGCAAAAGGAACAAAGCTAAGAGAAGAATCAGCCAAGACAAGGGGCTGAAACATAGGCAGGCTAGCTCGGATACGCAATCAAGCTAGCTTGGGCTGAGACCAAGCCAACTCGAGGTGCAATCAAGTCAGTTGTCTCAGACAGACAGAAGATAGGATTCGGACGATATACAGTCGAGCCAGCCTGGCTCCTAATAGAGCTGGCTCGATGGTAGCAAATAGAACTGGACGAGATTTTCTGTTTGGGGTCTTAAGACCTGATCCAATAAGATCTTAAGAAGGCTAACATATGTATGGATCGGGATTAGATCCAGGGGATGAGAGCATGGGAGACATGGGTGTACATGGGCTCGGTAAGTGCTTTCAGGTATTGGGTTAGCTAGGAGAGTTTTTGGTTAGGCCTAATAACTATGTATAAATATATAAGTTGTATTAGGATTTTATAACATGGATTGGAATATAGATCTTTTCTTCCTCAATCACTCTTCTCTCTTCTCTCTAAAGTTGCGGCTAAAAGGTGGGCACCTTGCTCAAGCCCAAGGAGGAAGGTGCCCTATCACAGATCTAAATTGATGGATCGATAGTCTGCTGCCTTAAAGAATGTCAAAATTCTCCTTAGATCTATGCTAAAGATCAATTGTTTCCGCAACATGTAGTATCATAGCTAGGTGATGCTATAGTGATGTTACAATAATTGATATCAGAGCGATACCGAATTAGAATAATTGATATCAGAGCCTGATTTAGAGCATGATGGTATATAGAAGCGAAGGAGAAGTCATACAGAATGAAATCAAGAATCTGCAAAAGTATTCCATAGTATATCTCAGATATACCTTTGTTATTACTGTGGTTTGGCCAATCAGGAGCAGTAGATTGAAGGTGGAGGTTGAGAGGATTAATGGAAAGGATTTTTCTTGAGGTGGAAGGTTTGGGTGCATGATTTTTTGATCAATCTAGGTTGGAGAGATCGGGGGTGTATGATGGGTGATAGGGTTCTCTAGGAAGATGGACAGTGTGGGGTTGTTTAGCGGATGAAGAGAGGTTTTCCAAAAGGTAATGGTCAAAGGAAAGCTAAAGAAGTGACTATACATCCTTTGGTTGAAGGAAGGTAGGAGAAATAGTCGGGGATACATTCAGCGGTTCGACCAGAGCATGGATTTGCGAAGCCTTGGAGGTGATGTAGATGGATGATCTATGGAGGTCCAGCAGGTCAGTGTTGGATGGCTGATCTTGGATCATGTTTCTTCTATAGAAGCACCAGAGAGAGTCACAATTTAGGTGGAGGATAGGTTATGTGCAGTAATAGAGGACCCGGATACCTATGAGGAGGAGGCATAGAGATGAGGCAGGGAGCATTAGAATGCTGCAGTAGTGCTTTCCTGGAGGCACGGGACTGAGAGAGGCTCGATGGTGCAGTAGCCGAGGGAGGTATCTCAGTAGAGAGTGTTAGTAGGTCTTAGGAAGAGCCAAGGAGTCTCAAGAGCCTCGGGATGAGATATATGGGTCTGAGCCCAGGACAGGATTTAAGTAGCAGTTCCTTCGGGCACAACTGAAGCGATGGTTAGTGTAGGGGCAGAAGAGGAGAATGCTAGGATGGAATTTTCTAGGATTCAGTCGTAGATTTTAAAGAGTTAGATGAGCTCTGAGATTTTGGAAGTGCTTGCGGGTTGCAGAGGTATTCGAGATGGCTTCGGAGGGGTCCATGGAGTGTGGAGGGTTCGAAGGGGCAGTGACAGTGTTTGACATGTAGTGGTAGGCTTAGCAATACAGCGTTGAGTGGTTGGTCTTGAGGGACTCAGTTATAGAGTCAGCTCCTATGGCATCAAGGGGACTTCGATTTTAGGAGGAGCACCAAGCAGAGGTGGCTTCATCGATGGAGATGTGACACAAGTTCAATGCGAAGGAGTGTAGGAGGACCAATATCCTAGCACCAATGCTGGAGATGCATAGTTTTAGGTAGAACGACATGTGCTGAAAAGATTGGCGAAGTTTTGAGGAGACCATATTAGGATATGCAGTGAGTGTCGGTATAGGAATGCTGTGGGATTTTAAGAAAAGTCCAGGATAATTGATGTAGCTATCAAGCAGAAGGATTCCTACAATTTCAAGATGGTGCGAAGGAGCAAGCTAGGGTTTTCAGCAGTGGAGGCGGTCATCCCAAAGGCCTCAAGGGTGCATAACAGCTGAAGAGGATTGGCAAAGATGGTATTTGCATAAGAGGCTATCAGAACGTACATCGATAGCAAAATCGTGCAGGAGAACATTGCTAGGTGTGGCAAGGCTTGGGCACACCAAGATGGAGATAGTAAGATTTGGTGTGGTGCTCCTAATTCTTAGGGGGCCACAAGAAGAGCCAGGGTGTTGGCTCCGGGAGTCTAGGATAGGTATGAGTCCTAGGGCTAGGATAGGAGTTATCCTAGGGTGAAGCGGTGTGTAGTCCTGCATAGACTTGAGGTTCAGGTGTTAGGACCTTAAGGAGCTTGGTAGGTGCTCCGAAGACCTGGGACATAAGATGGAGCAAAGGACCAAAGCCAGGAGAAGAATCAGCCAAGATAAGGGGCTGACACACAGGCGAGCTGGCTCGGATACGCAGTCAAGCGAGCTCGGACTGAGATCGAGCTGACTCGAGGTGCAGTCGAGCTGGCTAACTCAGGCTGATAGAAGATAGAGTTTGGACGATACGTAGTCAAGCTAGCCGGCTCCTGATAGAGTCGGCTTGATAGTGGCGAACAGAACTGGATGGGGTTTTCTGTTTGGGGTCTTAAGGCCTAGTCCAATAAGGTCTTAAGGTGGCTAACACATGTATGGGTTGGATTTAGATCTAGGGGATGAGAGCATGAGAGACATGGGTGTACATGGGCTTAGTGAGTGCTTTCATGTATTGGGTTAGTCAGGAGAGTTTTTGGTCGGGCGTAATAGCTATGTGTAAATATATAGGTTATATTAGGATTTTATAACATAGATTGGAATACAGATCTTTTCTTCCTCAATCTCTCTTCTCACTTCTCTCTAGAGTTACCACCCAAAGGGGGGCGCCTCCCTCTAGCCCAAGGAGGGAGGTGCCCCAACATAGATCTAAATTGGTGGATCAGTAGTCTGCTGCCTTAGAGAATGTCAAAGTTCTCCTCAGGTCCATGCTAAAGATTAGGGGTTTCCACAACATGTGGTGTCATAGTTAGGTGATGCCAAGGTGATGTTACAACAATTGGTATCAGAGCGATATCGGATTACAACACATTTCTTGCTTTAAATTGCTTTACTACGTTTCCAGTAAAATAATTTTCTTCCTTTTATATAGATTTGATTTTCTACCTATTCTAAACCTACTTCTTATTTACTTTTCTTTTAGTAGATTCTCTAGATATAAAAATATATTTCTACCTTTTAATTGACTACCTTGAATAGTAAATTTAATTTTCTTACTTTAATTATAGGATATCTAGTTGCCTTCTATTCTTAACTTAATTTAGTTCTTTATTTTTAAACTCTCTAAATCTTCTTACACTTAATTAATCTAATTTAAAACTAACCTCTTATTTCTTCCTGCTTAAAGATAACATAACATAAAAATAAAACAAAATACCACATAATACTTAACTAAAATAGAGAAACCAATTAAACTTTAAAAGATTCTTACTTATATTGATCATCCTCTCATTTTGCATTGCATATTTTTATAAAATATCTTAAGGACATTATCTATAAATAACATAAGGTAGAGATTTCATCACCCTCCCTTGAACCACAAACCACCATTATATATTCATATTAACCTAAGCCTCTTAATTAAAATTAATTAGATGTTAGCCCTTAGGAAAATTAAGTGGATAAGTAACCCCAAAAAGTTGAACCAGGTCAGGTCTAGTTGATTAGTTGGTGTCTAGAAAAGCGGTCTAGGGATAAGATCCCAAGGAAGATGATTACTTAATTGGTTCCATTTGCTTATCTGGCCAATCTTAATTGGTGTCTAAGAAAAGCAACGGGAGAACCCCCACCAACCTTACACTTATTTGGCTAGTTAGTTGGTTAGGTTTGTACTTGGAGTGCTTGATGGTGCACTTGGAATAGTTAGGAACTATCTAAAACTAAGATAACCTTTGAATAGAGAGTCCACTATATGCTAACTTGATTGCAATTAACATCTAACCAAAACTAATTCTTCTTAGTTTAGGACTCCTTAGGTTCTCTTCTTTAAAACTCTTCTCTCTCTTTCTTCTTCTATTCTCCTGTTCTCTTTCCAAAAAAATAAAAAAATAAAAACTTAATAGATTAGGATAGTCCTACAAAGATCTTTTAGTTGCATGCTAGATCGACGATTGCTAAAACCTAACTGCAACCACTAGACAAAGAACTAGAAAAGACTATTAGAACTATCCGAGCTAGAAAAATGGCTGCACCTGGTAAGACTAACCCTCCGTGCCCATTGAGGGAATATTTTACTCCATCCTCGTATACCTATTCTTCATGCATTCAAGCACCTCCTGTAGAGGCTATCCAGTATGAGATTAAGTCTAGCATTATTCAAATGTAGCCATCATTCTATGGAATTAGTAAAAGAATCCGTACAAACGCTTAGATTAATTTCTTGAGATTTGTTCATCAATAAAAATCTAAAACTTCTCCGATGATGCCCTTAGGTTGAAACTATTCCATTTCTCACTTAAGGACAAAGCCAAGCATTGGCTAAATTCCTTAGATTCCATAACCATTTTAACTTGGGACTGAAGGGAAATCCTGATTTCCCGGTCCAGGTTTGTCCAGATCTGATCAGATCAAAAGATATATTTCAAAATTTTTTCTCTTGATCCCAATCAGATCTTGATATGTTTTAGATCTGACTCTTATTATTTTAATAAATAAAATAAAATAAGATAAATTAAATCAAATTTAATTTACCTGATTTGGGTAATCCTATTACCCTGTAGATGATCCTGATTGCAGCGAAAGGTTCTGGATCTAGCCACGCAAGCGCCTGGCCTCTACCGGTATCCACTTGGGTTGGATCTAGAGATCCTCTTCTTCTCTATCACGCCTCCAAAAATCAGATCTGGATCTGATCTGGAGGATCTTCAAAACTTCTTTTGAAGATCAGCAGTCATCCTTTGCAGCAGTGCAGCCTTCTTCTTTTGATCGCCTTTCTTTTGATCTGGAACGCACCAACCTAAATCCAAAACTCTTTTGGATGTGGAGAGCAAGGGGAGAAGAGACTATGGCATGGAGAAGGAGGGGAGAGGCAGCCTTGGGGCGTGGGGTTTCTCAATTGAATTGCATTTTTAAATCTGAGTTGGGCGCAGGGTCTTATTTATAGACTAAGCGTGATCCAACTCCTCTTCCTCTCAACCAATCACAACCCTTTGTGAAATCAGATCTAAATCTGATTGGTTGGAATAGAGACCCCTGGATTCCTCCTTAGAGGGTGCCTAAGACCAGTCAAACTGGATTCTTAGTAGAACTCTGATTGGAATCCAAAAGGGAGGTGGAGTCCTTGTCTAACAAGGACTCCAAGGCGCCTCCAACTTGGGCACATGCCTAGGGTGGCGTGCGCCCTCCTCCTTGCCAGGTTCTGGCAGGGGGACAGGCCCCCACCAGTTCTCCAATAGGTGCGTGACACGTGGACAAAAGTCAAAGTGTCTATGGTCAACATTTGACCAGTCAAAGGTCAACTTTTGACCAAAGTCAAAGAACAAGAAATGGCAGGTGACCAAAAATGGCAGGTCATGTCTTATAAAATAAGACAACCTTTTCTAACTTGGACAACCTCCAGTTAGACCATATGAAGGCCTCTGATTGAGCACAAACTCCTTTGGCTCAGTCAGGACAACTTATTTGTGATAGTAAAAGAAGAACTTTAGGTTCAATCGAGTGCTAGCACGATTTCCTTGAACCTAATTGAATCTCATTCAGATCAATTGAACTAGATCAGTTCAATTGATGATCACCAGATTCAAACCCTTGTTTGTGTGACCCAGTTAGGTTCAGTTCTGTATGGTAATGGGATATGTCATGATCTCTATCATAGACATCATCGAAACTCCTTTCGATGGATCAAAACTCTTCTGATTCGAACAGCTAGAATGATCGATCATCTAAATCATTCTAATTGCTCCCAAAATCCACCAGTGACACCTAGGAGTATATGGTGGCAACCCATCAGAGCTGAATGCGAACCTCTTGGTGCAGCTACCTGTGTGATTAAGTTCTTCTATCTTGAGCTCCGATCAGATTAGGGTTAAGGTAAACTCGTCAAACCCTAGTCTCTGTCATATGATATAATCATTTGATTTGAGTCCAATGTGAAAACCTAAATAGAAACTCTTTCTATTATTTCACTCTGCCATGGCCATGGGCTTCAGGACTTGATTCTCATGATTATCATAGGGCTGCTCCTCTACCACCGAGGTAGATAGATCCCATCTTGATGCAATCCAGTTTCTACAATGAACATGCTATAGCCAACATATACCTCAGGGTTCCATATGGCTAGGAGACCGAGTAATGGTGTAGTCAAACTATAACACCCTCAAGGTGAACTGTCGATGCATCTCAGGTCAAAGAACCAGACACACTACTGCAGCATCGAGTCAGTCATTGACGAGAAGGTAGACTTCCTAATGACTACTCGAGGTGGTCACGCTCAGTGCCCTCATTCTCTAACGAGTACCTGTACTTTTGCTCCGATGTCTCCACACCGTAGACTCAAGACTCATCTACTAAAGAGAAGCGATCGTACACCAACCTTCCGGATCAATCACCATCCTCGTGATGATCCTATGGTCGAGAGCTGTTTATGAGTTAATAATGATTATTCATGTCTTAAATTTTCAACTCTTGAAAATATGAATTATCATTACCATTAACTCAAAGGATGTATCACAGACACTAAATACACAGGTGTGATAGAAAATAACCCATTTTATTAATTATAGTCAAAATTACAATTTTGCCCCTAGAAGTGTATTACAAGTGTCAGCCAATTCTGGCTTCTAGGGCACATATATCTAACAATCTCCCACCTGTCCTAAAGCCAATTGGCTACAAGTCTAAGTCTCATCTTCTCAAGGTGGGCTTCTATCTTCTGTTATCCCAATGGCTTTGTAAGTGGGTCTGCCACATTATCTGCGGAGTTGACTCTCTTGACCTCAACATAACCTTTCTCAAGGTAATCGCGGATGAGTTGATATCGCCGCTCAATGTGCTTGGACTTCTGGTAAGACCTCGGCTCCTTAGCAAGGGCTATGGCGCCATTGTTGTCGCAGTAAAGAGGAATGGCATCTGATGGCATTACTCCAATTTCTGCAGCAAACTTCTTGTACCAGAATGCTTCCTTTGCAGCCTCTGATGCAGCTATATATTCTGCTTCCATGGTGGAATCTGCTATCACAGTTTGCTTGGAACTCTTCCAACTGACAGCTCCACCATTGCAAACAAACAGACTTCCAGATGTCGACTTTCGATCATCTATATCAGACATGAAGTCCGAGTCTGTGTATCCTTGAACTTGGAGTTCTCCATTACCAAAGACCAACATCATATCCTTAGTTCTTCTCAAGTACTTAAGGATACATTTCACAGAAGTCCAGTGTTCTTCACCTGGATTTGACTGATATCTGCTTGTGACACTCACAGCATGGGCTATATCAGGTCGTGTACAAAGCATGGCATACATGAGGCTCCCTATTGCAGAAGCATAAGGGATCTTGCTCATGCGTTCTATTTCCTCAGGTGTGCTGGGGCACATCTTCTTGGAAAGATGAATACCATGTCTGAAGGGTATTAATCCCCTCTTAGAGTTTTCCATACTAAACCTCTTTAGTACTTCCTCTATGTACATCTTCTGTGAAAGTCCTAGCATCCTATTCGGTCTATCCCTATAGACCTTAATTCCTAGAATAAAGGATGCTTCACCTAGGTCTTTCATGGAAGAATTCCTTGGACAACCACATCTTGACTGATGTCAACATGGGAATATCATTCCCAATAAGGAGGATGTCATCCACGTACAATATGAGGAAGACAACAGCGCTCCCACTGACCCTTTTGAAAACACATGGTTCCTCTTCATTTTTGATGAAATCAAACTTTTTGATCACATCATTGAAACGAGTGTTCCAGCTCCGAGATGCTTGCTTAAGTCCATATATGGACCTTTGCAGCTTGCAAACCTTGTGATCAGTATCACTAGATGTGAAACCTAGCGGCTGTTCCATATAGATATCTTCCTCAAGATATCCATTTAGGAATGCCATTTTCACGTCCATTTGCCATATTTCATAATCGAAATAGGCTGCAACGGCAAGCAATGTGCGGATGGATTTTAGCATAGCTACCGGGGAAAAGGTATCCTGATAGTCAATGCCTTCACGTTGACTATAACCTTTTGCCACCAGTTTAGCCTTGAATGTCTCCACATTCCCATCTGCACCAATCTTTCTCTTGAAGATCCATTTACACCCAATAGGTACTATACTTTCTGGTGGATCTACCAAGGTCCAGACTTGGTTTGAGTGCATCGAGTCGATATCTGACTTCATTGCCTCAAGCCATTTCTCGGAGTCGATATCTAATATCGCCTCGTTGTAGGTTTTGGGATCATCTCCATGAGCACCATTACCTACGAGGAACATTTCCTCTAGGTCCTCTGAAATAATACCTAAGTATCTTTCAGGGGGACGGGTAACTCTTTCCGATCTACGAGGTGGAGTAGGTAGTGTTCTTATTGGCTCAATCTGATTTGGTTCCACTTGGTCCTTAGCTCTTTCCACTTGTGAGACTTTCTCATCAAGCTTAATCTGCTTTCCAATGCCGCTATCTTGAATAAACTATTTTTCAAGAAAGATGGCATGTTGACTCACAATCACATTATGGTCTTCTGGAATGTAGAAATAGTATCCTAATGACTCTTTAGAATATCCTATGAATCGAGCTCTGAAGGACCTAAACTCTAACTTATCCGCTTGTTGTCTTTTGACATAAGCCGGACAACCCCAAATTTTGAGATGACTCAGACTTGGTTTCTTACCGTGCCATATCTCATACGGTGTGGTAGGAACGGTTTTAGAGGGAACCCTATTCAGTAAATAGATTGAAGTTAACAATGAGTGTCCCCAAAAAAATCTGGGAGGTCTGTGAAGCTCATCATGGATCGAACCATATCCAATAGAGTCCGATTTCTCCATTCTGAAACCCCATTGAGTTGAGGTGTTCCTGGTGGAGTCCATTGAGAGACTATGCCATTTTCCTTAAGATAGTCTAGGAATTTCCGACTAAGGTATTCACCTCCTTGATCTGATCGAAGAACCTTAATGGGTTTTTCAGTTTGTTTTTCTACTTCATGTCTGAATTTTTTGAACATTTCAAAGGCTTCAGACTTGTGTCTCATAAGATACACATACCCATACCTAGACAGATCATCAGTAAAGGTAATGAAGTAGACAAAATTGCCTCTAGCCGGCACATCGAATGGGCCGCACACATCAGTATGTACTAGGGCAAGGAGATCTGTGGCCCTCTCCCCATGTCCAACAAAAGGGAGTTTAGTCATTTTGCCTTGAAGACAAGATTCACAAGTTGGATATGACTCAAAAGTCAATGGACTCAATAGCCCATTTTTCTCCAATTTGTTAATCCTATCTTCTGCTATATGACCTAATCTCAGGTGCCATAGATATCTGTCGTTTGGACTATCCCTAGGTCGTTTGGCATTCACGTTTTGCTCGATAGTTAAAACAGGTACATCAATATGCAACTGATAAAGACCATTAATAAGGAAACCATTTGCAATTTTATTTCTTTCATAAAGAATGTTACAATGGTCCTTAAAGAAGGTGATCACATAACCTTCTTGTGCTAAGCATGAAACAAAAATCAAATTCCTGCTAGCTGCAGGCACATAATAACAGTCTTTTAAAACTAAGTCTAAACCAGATGGTAATCGCAGAGGGTATGTTCCCACGGCTACTGCAGCAACTCTTGCTCCATTACCGACGCGTAGGATCATGTCTCCATCCCTCAGCCTCCTGCTATCCTCAAGACCCTGCATAGAAGTGCATAGGTGAGCACTAGATCCAGAGTCAAGCACCCAACTGGATGCAGAAGAAATCGTAAGGTTAGACTCAATAACGAGCATACCTCCAGAAGGACCTTCCTTCTTGTTCTTTAGGGTGGCCAGGTAAAGTAGGGCAGTTCCGCTTCCAATGGCCATCGCTGTTGCAATGGAAACACTTTCCTTTGCCATCGACCTTCTTCTTTGGTTCTGCCTTTTTCTTCTTTGGTCCTTCCACCTTTTGCTTTTTCACAGACTTCTTTTTCTTTCCATAAGACTTTCTTTTGGAAGAAGTCCATTCCATAGCAAGAACTGAGCCTTTAGAACCTTTCATAGAAAGCTCAGCGGTAACCAGCATATTCATCAACTCGGCCAAGGAATTTTGAAGTTTATGCATGTGGTAATTCATGATGAATTGCCCATATGCATCAGTCAAGGATTGCAGAATAATATCATTCTGCAGATCTAAGTCCAACTTCACACCGAGCTTCTCAAGCTCTTCCATGTTCTTGATCATTGTCAGACAGTGATCTTGGACTGACTGCCCATCACGCATCTTAGCCTTAAAAAGTCATTTTGTGACTTGATATTTGGCTGCACGACTCTGTTCACCAAACATCTCCTGCAGGTGAGCCAACATTTGGCGAGCAGTCCTCGATATCTTCATGTTGGCGCTGGAGCTCATCAGACATCGAGCCCAACATGTAGTATCTGGCCTTATTGTCTTCGTCAATCCATTTTTCCAGAGATGCTCTCTGTTCAGTGGATGGACGAGCTGGTAAGGTGGGAGGGTCCTGGTCCAAAACATGGGTTAACTTCTCGAAACCCAAAATAATTTTGTAGTTCCTGAGCCAATCTTTATAATTGGGTCCGGTCAGTCTATGTGTGTCCAGGATACGTGCCAATGGGTTTGACGCAGACATATTCCTGTAGAGAGTCAAAGATTCTAGTTAGATACTGTAATTTTGACTTGACCAATTTGTTTAGGGATTTTATTTTTAAACAAATTAGCTCCCACTATTTTCTCGGATCCCTACACTCCCTCTGTAGAGATGCGAAAATCTCCACGATTGATGATTTCTAGTGGGTGGTGCGGTCTCACCACTCACCAACTGACTCATCACCTCACCTAACAGTTATTGGTGATGGGTTAGCCAATGAGTGAACAACTCTTGTTCAATGATTCTCTAATCATGGTGCACCCAAACTTGATCTCTAATTCATGAATCTCACCGTATCCGAAATATTGATCCACTCCTTAGTTAAGTCAGACCCACCATTTGCATAGACTGGGTTCCTAATTGAGTCTCTCACCGTATCCGAAATATTGAGCTCAACTCATCCTCCAGCCCATAGCATCCAATGCCTAATAGACATGGTTGCGTCTTCCCGGTGCAACTGAGCCACTGTATCCAGCCGAGAACAATCAACCCCGGGAAGGGCCCGCACATCTACAATGGTGGAAGACCTCAGACTTAATCTTTTCTTAGGAAGAATTGATTCAGGTCTCATTAAACTAGACTTGGCTTAGTCATAACAATTATGACTAACCTAGTGGCATGGGTTAGCTCGGATTATTGACCACCTCAAATTAGAACTGTGTCAACAGATATGGCCAGGTAAGTGAGATCGGTGGAAGGAATATGCCGTTAACTCGCACAAGAACGCATTCAGGTCGAGTAGCTTCCAATTAAAAACCAGTCGGTCGTCTATGCCAAACTTACCTTAGACACCAAATTGTTGAGTCAGAACCAATTGGGTTAGCCTACAATCCAGACTCTAACCTCTGAGCCTAATTAGGTCTTGCTTGATCGTGACTCGATCTTGACCCAGACTTAATCCTATTAGGCTGGTCAATTTAAGCATTGTTGATCCCATCTAACCAACTCTTGATTCGGTTTGATCAACCGCTTAGACCTAATTGAGCTACCCAAGCCCGAACCCAGTATTATGAATATGTCTTAGATCTAAAATTCTCAATTTTAGACCTAATTGATATTCCATAAACTTAATTCTTAATTAAGTTGGGTTCATAAACAAAATATGCACAATAAATCCTAGGGTTTCAGGATCTAGGGTTTTGCAGAAAGTAAGTTTTGGGTTTCTGATTAAGGACGAACACGCAGCACCCCTACACATCATAAGAACACCCCATCGAATGGGAAGAGAGGGCCTTTAAACCCTTCTTCGTTCTTATGACCGGACGGCCAAGAGGAACGCCTTAATCAGGAACATGTAAATACTACAAAACAATATCAGATCTATATCATATATCTCATATATAAAGTAGATCTAATCATGGCATATTTTGCATACATCTCATGTATCATAATCATGCATATTTTCAGATCTAAATTATCTCATAATAATCTAAAAAATTAGATTTAAATTGATCTAATCAAAATAAATTCTAATCTAGACAATTATGTAGAACTATTCTACAACTAGTCTAGACATGCATCAATCATATCTCATATGATATTTAAAATTAAATAATTTTTATTTGCTATTTATCAGATGTTATTATAACACTTATAATATTAGAAAATAGTAAATAAGAAGATCTAAAATATGATTTAATCAGATTAAATCAAAGACATGCAAAACTATTCTATAGAACTATTCTATTCTAGAACTAGTCATGCATATCTTCTTAATCTTAGATCCAAATCATTTAATTTTAATTTTTCTGATTTTCAGATCTGATCACATCTCATGTGACATCTAAAATCACTTTATTTTCTAATTAAAATAAAATTAAAATCAGATCTAAACAATTTAGAACCATGGCTCTGATACCAGTTGAAGGGAAATCCTGATTTCCCGGTCCAGGTTCGTCCAGATCTGATCAGATCAAGAGATATATTTCAAAAATTTTTTTTTCTTGATCCCAATCAGATCTTGATATATTTTAGATCTGATTCTTATTATTTTAATAAATAAAATAAAATAAGATAAATTAAATCAAATTTAATTTACCTGATTTGGGTAATCCTATTACCCTGTAGATGATCCTGATTGCAGCGGAAGGTTCTGGATCTAGCCACGCAAGCGCCTGGCCTCTACCGGTATCCACTCGGGTTGGATCTGGAGATCCTCTTCTTCTCTATCACACCTATAAAAATCAGATCTGGATCTGATCTGGAGGATCTTCAAAACTCCTTTTGAAGATCAGCAGTCGTCCTTTGCAGCAGTGCAGCCTTCTTCTTTTGATCGCCTTTCTTTTGATCTGGAATGCACCAACCTAAATCCAAAACTCTTTTGGACGTGGAGAGCAAGGGGAGAAGAGACTATGGCATGGAGAAGGAGGGGAGAGGCAGCCTTGGGGCGTGGGGTTTCTCAATTGAATTGCATTTTTAAATCTGAGTTGGGCGTAGGGTCTTATTTATAGACTAAGCGTGATCCAACTCCTCTTCCTCTCAACCAATCACAACCCTTTGTGAAATCAGATCTAAATCTGATTGGTTGGAATAGAGACCCCTGGATTCCTCCTTAGAGGGTGCCTAAGACCAGTCAAATTGGATTCTTAGAAGAACTCTGATTGGAATCCAAAAGGGAGGTGGAGTCCTTGTCCAACAAGGACTCCAAGGCGCCTCCAACTTGGGCGCACGCCTAGGGTGGCGTGCGCCCTCCTCCTTGCCAGGTTCTGGCAGGGGGACAGGCCCCCACCAGTTCTCCAATAGGTGCGTGACACGTGGACAAAAGTCAAAGTGTCTATGGTCAACATTTGACCAGTCAAAGGTCAACTTTTGACCAAAGTCAAAGAACAAGAAATGGCAGGTGACCAAAAATGGCAGGTCATGTCTTATAAAATAAGACAACCTTCTCTAACTTGGACAACCTCCAGTTAGACCATATGAAGGCCTCTGATTGAGCACAAACTCCTTTGGCTCAGTCAGGACAACTTATTTGTGATAGTAAAAGAAGAACGTTAGGTTCAATCGAGTGCTAGCACGATTTCCTTGAACCTAATTGAATCTCATTCAGATCAATTGAACTAGATCAGTTCAATTGATGATCACCAGATTCAAACCCTTGTTTGTGTGACCCAGATAGGTTCAGTTCTGTATGGTAATGGGATATGTCATGATCTCTATCATAGACATCATCGAAACTCCTTTCGATGGATCAGAACTCTTCTGATTCGAACAGCTAGAATGATCGATCATCTAAATCATTCTAATTGCTCCCAAAATCCACCAGTGACACCTAGCAGTATATGGTGGCAACCCATCAGAGCTGAATACGAACCTCTTGGTGCAGCTACCTGTGTGATTAAGTTCTTCTATCTTGAGCCCCGATCAGATTAGGGTTAAGGTAAACTCGTCAAACCCTAGTCTCTGTCATATGATATAATCATTCGATTCGAGTCCAATGTGAAAACCTAAATAGAAACTCTTTCTATTATTTCACTCTGCCATGGCCATGGGCTTCAGGACTTGATTCTCATGATTATCATAGGGCTGCTCCTCTACCACCGAGGTAGATAGATTCCATCTTGATGCAATCCAGTTCCTACAATGAACATGCTATAGCCAACATACACCTCAGGGTTCCATATGGCTAGGAGACCGAGTAATGGTGTAGTCAAACTATAACACCCTCAAGGTGAACTGTCGATGCATCTCAGGTCAAAGAACCAGACACACTACTGCAGCATCGAGTCAGTCATTGACGAGAAGGTAGACTTCCTAATGACTACTCGAGGTGGTCACGCTCAGTGCCCTCGTTCTCTAACGAGTACCTATACTTTCGCTCCGGTGTCTCCACACCGTAGACTCAAGACTCATCTACTAAAGAGAAGCGATCGTACACCAACCTTCCGGATCAATCACCATCCTCGTGATGATCCTGTGGTCGGGAGCTGTTTATGAGTTAACAATGATTATTCATGTCTTAAATTTTCAACTCTTGAAAATATGAATTATCATTACCATTAACTCAAAGGATGTATCACAGATACTAAATACACAGGTGTGATAGAAAATAACCCATTTTATTAATTATAGTCAAAATTATAATTTTGCCCCTAGAAGTGTATTACAAGTGTCAGCCAATTCTGGCTTCTAGGGTACATATATCTAACAGGGACCATGTTCAAAAAGAGTTCCTTAAGAAATACTTTTCAAATGAAAAAATAAATCAAATTAGAAAAGCCATCACTAGCTCTTCCCATTTGAATGGTGAACTTTTTCATGAGACATGAGAAAGGTTAAGGGACCTTATTCGTAAATGCCTACACCATGCTATCCCCAAATGGCAACTTATTTAGTATTTCTATGATGGTCTATCAAAGAAATACTGATAAATGGTAGATGCATTGTATGGTGGGACATTTATACTAAAGAGTGAAGATGAGGCTTGATAGCTCTTTGAAATAATTAGTGAGAACTCCCTACATCACATGTCTGCCACCTCTAGAGAACAACCCATACTTCAACCAAAAAGAAGTAAAATCTATTAGATTGGAAACATCATGGATATCCATAGTAAGATAGATGAATGATCCCAAAAATTAGACCATCTTCTGAATACTAAACACTCCATGATTCCTCCTAACCCAATCCAAGATGTTTGTGCATTGTGTGTAAGCCCAAACCATTTTGTTAGTGAATACCCAGCCATATCTTAATTTTTTGAGTTTGTGCATGAGTAGGTCCAGCAAGCTCAAGCCCAAAAAGCTCATAGATCAGGAAACGATCCATATTCGAACACTTATAACTTCGGCTGGAGAAACCACTCAAATTTTTTTGGAGACCACATAATCAATGGTTGGCCATGCTATAGCTAGATCCCACTATCAGAACCCAACATATAGACATGGACTATACCACTAGTTCCAAAATGCTCCTCAATCATCTATCACTGGTCATAGCTTAGCTTTTGAAGAGAAGGTTCTAAAAGTACTAGAATGATTAGAAGTCAACATCTAGATCCTTAACTCCCACATACAAACCATTGCTGTTTGTGATAAATCTGCTCCTGTCAAAGTCCAACAAGATGCCTGATCTTGGGGTGATCCCGTCTGACTATGGCGACCATGATCGAACCTCGACTAGTGTGTCTGGGCTCTAATTCACTCTAGAACAACTAACCTCCAACTCGTGCAAGATGGGTGATCCTCAGTCTCGATGGTTAGACCTTCTAGATAAGTGCAAAACCCAAAGGGCATCTGGGACCTCATCCGAACGAAGTTTTACAATAAAGACAATCGCCTAAGCAATTAGCTAAGAATTTGGCTATCAGCTCCTTCAAATTACTATATAACCCGCAAGGCATTGAGGGCCTCCCCAGACAAACTTGAATAATAAAGGCAGTCAAATTCCTCTGCTATAAATAGTTAACCCCCTCCAGTTGAACTCCTTTAAGATGAACTTGGACTGTGAAAGCAGTAGCCTAAGTGGCTAGAATGCAAAGTATTCGACCCCTGGGAAGCCTAGCCCGGCTGACCTTGAGGCTGGCAGAGCTTCGCCTCAGATGAGCTTCTATATCGCATTGGGGGTGGCGGATCTTGACATTCATATGCCAAGAACCTTGAATGTGCAATCTAGAGTTGACAAAGGACCTCGTCCGAACTTCTCTCTCAAAAACTTGCCATAGTTCTAAATCAGTGAATCCACCATCCTTACCAACCTTCTACCTAGAATAGTTATTCACTTATGGATGATCTTGAAAACTTTCAAACACCAGAGAAGTGGTTGAGAGTTGCCAAAGTATTTCGGTTATGTTCGTCTATCATAGCTACCAACTAGCTCTTGATCTAGATGAATTTCTTCTAGTAGCCAACTGGATTCTTTCAAGTCTTCATTCGAATTTCTTTAAGTCTTTCAGACGAACTTCTTCCAGTCATCCACCGAACTCCTTTCAGCAGATAAGGTAGCCACCCTACATCCTGAACATCGATCGAGTAGGCTTAAACAACAAGAGGATCTCGACATCTATGCAAGTTCAACCCCTAATGCAGCAGATATTAGTCAACATGCAGATGACCTCGAAGAAGTCCAAACCACTCCTAAGCTATTAAGATGTGAAGTTCTTCACTATCTATAATAGTTTCATCCAAATTTCAACTATTAATCTCCAATGGACTGGCAAGTCATGATAAAGGATACTACTCTTCATAACAAACTCCACGTGACCTAAATGGCCTACTACCAGATAGTTACGGCTATCACCATCAATTTGTTACCAGCTCCACCTATATAAGAAATCCTCTAGATTTATTTTCTTCCTAAGCTCTCATCTCGCTCTCAATCCTCCTGAGCACTTTATTCTTATTGGCCAGAGAACTGACTTGAGCATCGGAAGGTCTTGTCGGAGCTACCCACCTTCGATTTGGACTCCTTCTTGCAAGTTCCATCAGTGGCCTCATCTCCACCTACTCTAGCGACTGCAGCATCAGCACCATTTTCTACACCAATAGGATTGGCACTAGAGGAAGGGATCCCTGAACCATTGTTCTAAAAGGAATGCTCAATCGATCTTGTTCATCTTCAATTGTCAACCCCTCTTGTTCCTTTCATTCTAATTTTCACTTGCTTTCAAAAGATGCCACCAAGGAAGGCTTCCACCCAATGTTCTACGACCTCCGCCACTAGATCTGAACCAGACCCACTTGCTCTGATTCACTCACTAGCACCTCAGTCTTTTTCATCGACGATCATGGTAGATCTGGAGCAGTTCAACCTACTGATCCAATAGGTTAAGGGTCTCACTAAAGCACTGCAAGCCATGCAATAACCCCCAGCACTGATCTAGCCAAAGGAAACCTCACCAAAATATCAAAATTTGATGTAGGGAAGGCATACTTGGGAAAGCCAGCCAATAACCCATGAAAAGAGGAAGCAGAGAGTAGCGAGTCCCTATTCTGATCACGACTCCATCCCTAAAAGATCCTTGCCACCATTCAACTAGAGGACCCTTAAGATTCATGATTAGAAATATCTTCTTGATTAGAAGCTTTAGAAGATGAATCGATAAATTGAGGAGCTCCACCATGCTGTCCCTGACCACATCGACAACATCTGCACCGACCCTCTATTCTTCCCTTAAATTATGTGAGAGCCTATATAGCCAAACTTCAAACTTCCTTAATTTAAGAGTTACGATAGAACCTCAAATATGGTTGACCATCTTGAGATCTTTCGGACTATGATGCTATTCCATGGTGCATCGGACGTCATTTTATATCGGACTTTTCCTTCAATTCTGAAGGAAGCAGCAAGAAATTGATACTCGAGCCTTAAACATGGTATAATTTATTCTTTTGACCAAATGAGCCATCAATTCATGGCTCACTTCATAAGCAGTCAATGTCTAAGGTAAGGTTCAGACTCCCTCATCAACATCAAGCAGAAGAAAAGGGAGTCCATCTGAGCTTATGTCAGTCGCTTCAACACTACTATGCTGGAGGTCTGAAACTTGGACCAATCTATAGTCATAGCTGCGTTAAAGGATGGTCTTCAAAAGAATGATCTTCTATCCTTCCTAGAGAATAAGTTTCTAAGAATTTTGCTGATATGCTGGTCCGAGCTAAGGGTTATGCCTAGGCAGAAGAGGCTTTCCAAGTAAAAGATGATGAGGCTGCAAAAGAGCAATAGATGGATGAATCTAGTAAGCCTGCAGTCGCAGAAAAGTTGAGTGAAGCTCGACTGTACTCCAGAACTCTTGAGCACATGCGAGCCTAGACCCCACCTCGAGCTCATCAACAAAGAAGCCCATTATGGATAAAGACCCTATGAGAAAGCGAAGGCCTCTGATTCTTAAATAGGAGGTTAACCTCATCTTAACGAGGGTGAAGATCTTCGATTCTTAAACTGGTGATGTTGGAGAGAGATCCTCTCAATGGCCCTTCTGTATCTCGACAATCTTGTTGAGAATAGGAGAAGGACCTTATCCTAATCAAAAAAATAGCCAACCACATCAGAAATAGAAAGTGGATCTCGTCGTGATGTGGATAAAGGCCCTATGGGGAAGCAAAGGCCTCTAGTTCTTAAATAAGAGGTTAACCTCATTTAAACGAGGGTGAAGACCTTCGGTTCTAAAATGGATGATGTTAGGGAGAGGCCCTCTCAGCGGTCCTTCTGTGCCCCAGCAATCATGTTAGAAATAGAAGGAGGATCTTATCCTAATAAGAAAAATAGCCAACCATACCAAGAATAGGAGGTGGACTTCATCTTGATATGGATAAAGATCCTACAAGAAAGCGAAGGCCTTTGGTTCTTAAATAGGAGGTTAATCCCATCTAAATGAGAGTGGAGACCTTTCATTCCTAAACCAGTGATATTTGGGGGAGGCCCTCTCAACGGTCCTTCTATGCTTCGATGATCTTGTTAGAAACAGGAGGAGGACCACGTTCTAATAAGAAAAATAGCCAGCCACATGAGAAATAGGAGGTGGACCTTGTCCTAATATGTATAAAGATCCTATGATGAAGTGAAGGGCTTCGGTACTTAAATAGGAG
This sequence comes from Cocos nucifera, assembly GCA_006176705.1. NCBI lineage: Eukaryota > Viridiplantae > Streptophyta > Magnoliopsida > Arecales > Arecaceae > Cocos > Cocos nucifera. Next base: position 28,475 of record QRFJ01005718.1, read on the forward strand.
GTTAACCTCATCTAAACAAGGGTGAAGATCTCTAGTTATTAAATCGGTGACGTTGGAGAGAGGCCCTCTCAATGATCCTTCTGTGTCTCGATAAACTTATTAAGAATAGGAAGATCTCATCCTAATAAGAAAAATAGCCAACCATATCAGGAACAAAAGGTGGACCTCATCGTGATGTAGATAAAGATCTTACGGTGAAGTGAAGACCTTCGATTCTTAAACAGAAGGTTAACCTTGTCTTAACGAGGATGAAGACCTCCGATTCTTAAACCAGTGACATTGGAGAGGGGCCCTCTCAATGGCCCTTCTATGCCTCAACGATCTTATTAGAAATAGATGGAGGATCTCATCCTAACAAAAAGAATAGCCAACCACATTAGGAATAGGAGGTGGACCTTATCTTGATGTGGATAAAGACCTTGCGGAGAAGCGAAGGCCTCCGATTCTTAAACAAGAGGTTAACCTCATCTAAATGAGGATGAAGATCTCTGGTCCTTAAATTGGTGATGTTGGGGATGGGCCCTCTCAGCAGCCTTTCTATGCCCCAGCAATCTTGTTAGAAATAGGAGGACATCATCCTAACAAGAAAAAGAGCCAACCATATCAGAAACAAGAGGTAGAGCTCATCCTAATATGGATGAAGGCCGTACAAGAAAGTGAAGTTCTCTGATTCTTAAACAGGAGGTCAACCTCATCTAAATGAGGGTGAGGACCTCTGGTTCTTAAATTAGTTCTTAAATAGGAAAAAAAAGAGCCACAATTTTGGGACGACATCTTGATCGAACACAACAAAGAAAATAGAGTAAACTAGCAAGCAGCGAGCTAAGGTAAAACACAAGCAAATGAAACAAGCCTCATCTCATTAAAAATAAAGATCGTTACATGGATTGGTTGGATCGGTTACAAAAAAAAACAAACAATAATGAAGTCCTACTCAGAATTGGACTTTGGGCTACCGATCCTAACCATTGCGAGGGAGAGTTCCAAGCCCTCTATTCTCTACTCAAGCTTTTGTCTCGTCGCTAGGCTCTCCCTCAGCATCCTCTCCTACCTACCCCACTCTTCCTACATCTCCCATAGCCTCTTCCTAAGAATTATTGACTCAGCTTCGGTATCCTTCACCAAGCTTTCCTAGTAGACCATCTAAACTTTTAGATCACGAAGTTCTTTCTCCATGCCCTCAAACTTTATGGTGAAATTTCTAAGAGCATCCTTGAAAGTTGTGATTTTATCTAGATGTGCACTTGGGCCGACCTGATCATTGTCCGCCAATTGTTTTTGGAGCCATACAACTTTGAAGTTCACTTATTAAGTTTTCTCTTATAACCCTCGATCTCCTCACACCAACCAATTTGATGGAAATTGTACAATCGCTCTACATTGCTCAGCTATGCCTGAAGGTCAGAAAACTTCTTCAACCAATCCTAGTCGAGGTCCACCTAATTTTTGCCCCAGGCCGAGCCACTCTCCAACTACCTAATTTTCTCTTTTGAATCTCGAAGTTTGGCCTCAAGCAACCAACTTGGGCAGATAAAGCCTAGACCTTCTCGCTACCAGACTTTTTCAGCCATTCTAACTCTTCAGTTAGAAGATGCTTGTTTTTGATATAGTCCATAGAGTTCTTTTTGTGGACTTGTCGAAGGTTGGTGATCTCAATCGTGGCTTCCGAATGATGCTTCTTCAATTTTTGAAGTTAGGCCCTTACCTTCTTCAACTTTTCTTGAGTCTGGTGAACCTTCATCTATAGATCTCTAATGATAGATTTTAGAGGAAGACCTTGAGGCAATGGTGTAGCATCGACGGATGGCGGCGAGTCATGGCTACCTTCACTAGGGGGATTCTAAATGATAGACATGACACAACATCAAACATAAAGGAAAACTTGTCTTCATTGCTAAACATGTCTCGAGTACATGAAAAAAAAAGAAGAAAAATACAACTATCAAAGGTTTTCAACCTTGGAAGGTGGGGTAGCAGGCGAGGTCGGCACATCCTCGGTGACCCCTGGTTCAGGGATGGGCTCTGGAACTACAGGGGCTAGATCTGAGGTTTCAACATCAGGTCTGATGATTGGAGAAGTGATGCCAATGTGAGAAGGTTCTATTTATTGCCAAGCTCCTCAATCAAAAAGTCAAGATCCATGTTTGAAAACCCCTTGGTGACCATCTTCATGTAGACTTTGAATCCTTCGAGAAAGGCCTCTTGTGCGAAGGCAATTTTGATATCCTTCATTGCTTTAGAGGACTTGAAGGCTTCGATAGGTCGCTCCTTCTCTGCATCGACGTCCTCCTCAGCCTTTCTCCATTTATCTTCCTCTAGTGCTAGGGTGGCCTTCAACCCCATCAATACTTGCTCCTCCCTCTGCAGTGCTTCTTGAAGGTGCTCGACCTCAGTGGAATGAGACCTTGAAGCTTCTCTTAGACCTTCAACCTTGGCTTGGACCTTCGTGATCTCTACTTGGGCTTCTTGGATAGCCCTCGAAGGCTCATCCTTGTGAAGGTTCACCACCTTCGAGTAGGCATATAAATAATGTCCCAACTGCAAACAATAAAAAAGAGAGTTATGGCTCTGGAGTACATCGACGCTCAACCAAGACTCAAAAAAGATCGGTTACCTCAAGGAAGGTCGTGAAAAATTCTTTGAATCATTCCTCAATGTCCTTCTGAATCATTTTCTCTATGATACGGGGAAGGATGCTCCCATCCATCAAAGTTTGGATGATTTTCCAATCGTCCAAGGAACCCTGCTCCTAGCTGGAGCTATCACCGTCAGACCTTTCGACATTCCTCTTGACCTTCTTGGTGGTGGCCTTCTTTCTTTTTTTGACTTATGTCTCCTGCTTAAGAGCACGAGAGTGTTGATGTCGTTGGGCAAGGTCGGGCTCGTTGCAGCTGTGATGGCTTCCGGAGCGGGCGCGGTTTGGGTCAGCACAGTCAAACTTGTTTGCCTAATCTTGGCCCTTTTTGATGGCTCTTCTCTATGACTGCCCTTCCTTTTAAGGGTCTTAATCCCTTCAGTTAGGTGGTTTTGCTCTTCCAGGGTCATTTCTATAGTGATAAAGATTAAGATCAAAAGAGAGCACAAGGTGAAGCCATTGAAATTTGAAAATCTACCTATCGGATTAAGAAGACTAAGCCAAAAGTTAAACAAGGTCTGGTCATCCAACAAATTGGATATAAGGGGAGCTCGATAGTCTCTAAACTTATTAATCGAGTCTCGATCCTCCCTTTCTAGCCTAGGGGCTTGACAAACCGAATCTCTTAAATTCCCTCAGGAGGACAACCCTAGCTCTAGAAGGGGGCATAAGATGAAGAAGAATCTCTTCTTCCAATTATGAACTAAGGTGGGGGCGCCCTTTAGCAATCCCTTCTTGCTGAATTGGGAAGATATATGCCACCAGTCTTTAGCAGTAGGGTGGTGCTTAAAAGTAAAATAGTTTCAAAATAAAGAAATCATAGGTTGAATCTCGGCCATGATGTACAAAAATAGAAATCCTATGATGAATCTAAATGAGTTCGACACCATGGAGGCAAGGGAGATGTTCAAAAACCTAAAGAGGACGACAGTAAATAGTAGGATAGAAGTCAGAGTTTGGCATGGAGAACCTTGATATATAGATAAAAATGATCCAGGGGAGGAGAGCAAGCTTGACCGCTCGGCCTGGGAAGTTCTAGTTCATACTCTGGGGGTATCTTGTACTGAATCCTTATCAAAGAAAGATCCTTGAGATGAAGTAAGCAAGGAATGGTGCCAGGGACAAAGGGGGGATGAGGTGCTTCTATGGGATTAGTTCCTTGAGCCCCAAGTCCATCAAGTCTAAGCAGGCTGGGCTCCTAGAACCGATCTACCAAGACCCCACGGAAGACATACGGGTCAAACTAAAACTTGGAAAAATACTTCAAAAATCAAAAAAAAAATGGGGAGCGAAGCCTCTTAGAAAAACTAAAGTATCAAAGTTTGAAAAGTAATAAAGTAACTAAGAGGAAGTTTGGGCACTAATCTAGAATGGTTTGAGATGGCAAGAAGGCAACCGATGGGGCGTGAAAAGAATGGGAAGCATTTGTGGCTAGAGGAAATCATAGAAAGGGTCGAAGCTCTCGGACAAGAAGAAGGTGGTGACCAGGAAGACACAAAAAACTCAAGAATAGAATAAGACACTGGAAGGGAGGAAAGGATTTAAATACCTGAGAGAGACCTAAGGTAGTTATGATTGTGGGTTCTTCCTGCCCGATCTCCATCAGACACGTGTCCCACCTATCATGGCAGAACTCAGCAGCTGGCGACGCCTTAATGATGTCTTACCTCGAGCGCCCCTTTAGTAGGAAGTTCAAAATCTTATCTTTTGGAGTCATTTCATATCTAAGAAGCATTAGCGACAGCGTAGATAATGCCAAAATTCTCTACCTTATGAAAGCAGGAAGGTGAAAAAGAACTTTGGCACTCACGTTTGCACTCTCTTATTTCGATCTTTGAACTTGGGAGTGGAGGAACTAGTGTTGGTGATAAATCTGCTCCTACTGAAGTTCAGCAAGATGCCTGACCTTGGGGTGATCTCGTCTGATTGTGGCAACCATGATCGAACCTTGACCAGTGTGAGTTTGGGCTCTAATTCATTTTGGAATAGCTGACCTCCAACTCATGCATGCAGGCAATCCTCAGTCTCAATGGTTAGACCTTTCAGATAAGTGCAAAACCCAAAGGACATTTGGGACCTCATTTGGATGAACTTGAATAATGAAGATAGTTGCCTAAGCAGTTAGCTAAGGATTTGGCTATCAGCTTCTTCAGATTACCGCATAACCCATAAGGCATTGTAGGCCTCCCCTAGACAAACTTGAATAATAAAGGCAGCTAAATTCTCCTTCTATAAGTAGTTAACCCCCTCCAGTCAAACTCCTTTCAGATGAACTTGGACAGTGAAAGCAGTCGCCTAAGTGGCTAGAGTGCAAAGTATTCGACCCCTAGGCAGTCTAGCCCGACCAACCTTGAGGCTGGCAGAGCTTTTCCTTAGACGAGCTTCGATACCACATTGCGGGTGGTGGATCTCGACATTCCTATGCCAAGATCCTTGAATGTGCAATCCAAAGTTGATAAAAGAACCTCATCTTCAGAATAAGTTCAAACTTCTTCCCTAAAAACCTGCCATAGTTCTAAATTAGTGAATCGGCCACCCTTACCAACCTTCTACCTAGAATAGTTATTCACTTATGGATGACCTTGAAAGCAGCCAAACTCCAAAGGAGCAATTAAGACTCACTAGAGTATTTTGATTATGTCCGTCTATCATGGCTATCAGCTAGCTCCTGATCAATTCCTTCTAGTTGCCAACTGGATTCTTTCAAGTCTTCATTTGAATTCCTTCAAGTCTACCAAACAAACTTCTTCTAGTCATCTGCCAAACTTCTTTCAGCAGACAAGGTAGTCACCTTACATGCTGAACATCGATCGAGCAGGCTTAAACAGTAAGAGGACCTCAGCATCTATGCAAGTTCAACCCCCAATATAATGGATATCAATCAACATGTAGATGATCTCGAAGAAGTCCGAACCACTCCTAAGTTGTTGAGATGTGAAGTTCTTCATTGTCTATAATAGTTCCATCCAGATTTCAACTATTAATCTCCAATGGATTGGCAAATCATGATAAAGGACACTACTCTCTGTAACAAACTTTGGTGGACTTAACAACCCACTACCAGGCAGTCACGGCTATCACCATCAGTTTGTTACCAACTTCATCTATATATGGGATCCTCTAGATTTATTTCTACCCTAAGCTCTCATTTTTCTCTCAATCTTTCTAAGCACTCCATTCCTATTGGCCAGAGAACTGACTTGAGCATCGGAGGATCCTATTGGAGCTACTCACCTCCGATTTGAACTTCTTCTTGCAGATCCCATCGACGGCCTCATCTCCACCTACTCCAGCGACTTCGGTGTTGGCACCATTTTCTATACCAATAATTGCTAAGCTAGAGATACAAATAGGTTAACTAGCAACCATATTCAGTAGAAGAGAAGAAAAATTATCTAGCTAACCTGAAAGCAATCCGAGAGGGCAATTCATGGTTGAGAGCTCCAATGCCTTAGAAATCTTTTCTAAACATGCCAAATTAATCATGACTCTCAAAAGTCGGAAGGTTATTGAACACACTAGTAAAACCAATGAGACCAATCCTAAACCCCTAATCAAACCCGAATCACCCAAGAACAAGGGGGACCAAAAAGTAGAGAATGAACCAACTACATCGGAATCACCTTACTTGCCTAAAGCTCCATTTTTGGATTCCCTAAAAGCCCCTACTTCTACTAATAAGAAGGAATACTCGACGAGATGTTGGAATTATTTAAGCAAGTCCAAATTAATCTTCTCATTTTAGATGCAATTAAATAGGTCCCTACGTATGCTAAAGTTTTGAAGAATTTATTCACCTAGAAATATAAATCTAGATCACAAATCCTGAAGAAAGTATGCCTCCCCTAACAGGCTAGTTCTGTCTTCCAATACTCTACCCCTCCAAAGCTTAAGACCCAGGGGCCCCCATCATTTACTATGTTATGAGGGATTTCTATATTAGAAAAGCTCTTCTAGACTTAGGAGCAAATATAAACCTTTTACCTAGTTTGGTATATGAACTCTTTGAATTCAGACAATTGAAACCCGCATCGGTCTCTTTTCAGTTATCTTATAGATCAATTAAGGCACCATGTGGGATGCTCGAGGATGTCTTGGTTAAGGTAGATGAGTTTTTTTTTAGTTGATTTTCTAGTTCTTGAAATGGAACTGAGTGGCAACCTAAGGTGAATTTTTTTATCTTAAGATGACCCTTCCTAGCTACAGCCAATGCATGTATTAATTATAGGATGGAAGTCATGGATGTCTCATTTGGGAATAGGAAGTTGAGATTAAATATATTTCATGCTCCTCATGGACCTAAAACTAACACTTCTTTCGAAGCAGAGAAAATAATAGAGGAAGCTACTCCTAGAGCTATTTCTCAAAACCTAGTGCATATGCATTGGGATCCTTTTGGAGTGGATGATTTTGACCTAGATGGATATGTTAAAAATGAGTGCACATTACTCAAGCCATCCAATTATAGCACCACTCTTCCATGGGCTAAGAAATATGAGCTTTTACTTGCAATACCTATTCCAGTAGCTCCCTCTTTAGAATTACCACCACAATCCTTGATCACACATGAATACATCGAACCAAATGACATGTTCTTGATAACCGATGTATTAGAACCAACTCCTAATTTAGGAACCCAATTTAGAAGAATGTTAGGAAAATAAATAGAAAAAATTCTTAATAAACCAAGGGTTGAGAGTGGGATCATGAATCATCTTCCAAAAATTGAAAAAAATAATGAAAGAAAGGAATTTATCAATAATAGGGTTGATAATTTCTGACAATTACTTTCTAGAAATTGTCAACCAAGTAATTAAATTTAGTGATGGGGTGGAAAGCTATCGTTCTAAATTTGGAGGTGAAAGACTACGAGAATTTTTCAATCCAGTATTTGATTCTAGATAGGTGAATAGTTGGTTGGTTTGGCTAAACTCGTTAAATTTAGCACTTATTGGGAGGCAACCCAATGATCGCATATTTTTTTAATATTACTCTATTGCAGTTGTAGAAAATTAGAACAAGAGCTTGCTAATCAATGAAGTCATCTTCAACTCCCGAAGCATAATTATCCTAGGTGCACTCTCTTCTTTTCTTTTCTTTTATTTCCCTACACCATTGAGGACAATGTCAATTAAGTGAGGGGGGGGGACTAATTGATTGAAGGCCTCAAGTATGGCTAGAAATAATTAGTTTTGTGTATCCAAATTTTATCTCAATTTGGAGTTAATAAGGTATCCTAATCAATGAATGATTAATAGTCTAGATAATTTTAGAGATATTGAGAGATAAATTATTAAAAAAATCTAATAAATGGTAGGATTTAGATCAGACCAAATTTTTGAGTGACTCAAGAGCCCTCTTCTTACCGATATCAATAAAGAATCTGCTTCATTAGAAATTGGATGAAAAGGTCAAGGAATGCAATTTTTTTAAAAAAAAATTACTTTAAAAAAAAAAAAAATAGCATTATCTCATTGAGTAATCGGGCTCCTTCGCTTGAGTAACCAAGCTCCTTCGCCTAAGTAACCATTGTCATTCGCATCAAAAGTTGGGGATGCAAGAAATCAGGTATAAAATCATATTTTTTGGACTTGAGTCAGTAAGCTCAAGGGGTGTTTTACACCTAATACCCTAAAGCCAACTAGTTTGGGAGTCATTGGCTAAAAGCTTGCTACAAGGGTCAGCAAGAAAATATGAAAAAATAAAAAAAAAAGTAGATAATAAGGGGGACTAAATTGCAAGATGATAATAAACCAAGCTCACATCTAGTTAGAGAATTTAAAGAGTAAAATGGAGAGTTGGTGAAAAAAGAGCTCTTGAAATTTCTTTGACTAACACTTAAATACTAACTGGATCGAATTGGTAATTCAATGAAGTGCCCTATAATGGTCTGGCTGGGTACCAGCTATCTTTTGAAATGCTTAGAGTAGCTTTCAATTCATGGATGAGCAGGTACATAGTGCTAATGTATCTATTTTACTCGAGGACAAGTAAAGTTCAACTTGGGCAATATGATGAATATATTAAATATGATATAAGAAATATTAAAATCTATGCTATTTAATCTCTATTATTTATTATTTGATGCTTCTAATGTTCATTTTTGAGAATTATCAATCATAGAAATTATTTACAAACTAATCAATAAAAGGACCCTAATATTTAAAATTAACATGCCCATCACATGCATATTCAAGTTGTTGGATTTCCACATAGAAAGCAGCTTGCACAAATGTTAAAGCATATGGAGGTGACCATAGGCATGACACGATATGCAAAATATGGCAAGAAGATGTGTGAAAATGAATCGAGGGATGTGCATGGCATTAATATAAAGAGAAATGATTTTTTTGGAAGAAGTAGATGTAGGCTACAACACCCCACCCCTAAATCCTAGATGGTGATTTCACAGCCCATCCTTATCGAAAGATTAAGAAGATTTCTAAATTGTAGCTAAGCTACAATATCATTAAGTTAATCACCTCTTATTAAAGAATCTAAATAATCTTTTAAAATCATCGCACAAGCATTTCAAAATATTCTACATTTAACAACATCATCTCTAGCTTCTATTCATCAAACTATGCTTAATATATGTAGTATTAATAATAAAATATATTTATTTATATTCTACTTAGAATACATAATATACATCTCAAGGCCAAAAGTAACTCCCTTCCAGCCTCATACACAACCTCAAAATACTAATATGGAAGTTCCCTTATGTTGATAATACATAGCCCCTCCAAAAGTACGGCCCTCCCAAGCTAATACATACGACATGAGACTCCAAATGCTGATACCAAACCCCCTTATGCTGATGCCAAACAAAGATGCTCCAATCTACTGAAAGAAGAAAAATATAAAATTATATAATGAGACTTAATGTCCTAGTGAGTGCATCCAATTATCAATGAAAAACTTACTATACTTATTATACTATAATGCATAGCATATATCAACAAGCTTCTAAATAGTTGAGCAAAATAAAAATAAATCATAGAAAAGTTTTGATACAGCACAAATCTTTGCTTATCACTAATGATATCATAGCCATATGTTTTCATAGAGTTTTAAATGAGTATCCATATCATATTACATCTTCATATGAGTAGTCCTATGACACACTCTCATAGAAAAAATCACATCATAATCACATCCACATATAAGCAGTCCTACGACACACTTTAACATGGGTAATCATACTATAATCATATCCACGTATGAGCAATCCCATGATATACTCTTATAGAGAAAATCACACCATAATCATATCAACATATGAGCAATTCCATGACACACTCTTATAGAAAAAATCATACCATAATCATATCCACATATGAGCAGTTTCATGACACACTCTCATATGGGCAATCACACCATAATCATATCCACCTATGAGCAGCCCCATGATACACTCTCATAGAAAAAATCATACCATAATCACATTCATATATGAGCAGTCCGAAGACATACTCTCATATAGGTAATAATACCATAGTCACATCCACATATGAGCAGTCCCATGACACTCTCATATGGATAATTACACTATGATATACTCTCAGATGAGCAATTCCACCGACACACTCTTATATGAGCAGTCCTCCATCATAGCATACTCTCAAATGAGCAGTTTCATGACACACTCTTAAATGAGTAGTCATAAGATATCACAATATTAGTAATCTTTTATAGCACATAAATCAAAAGTCATCCATCCAAGATATTAAATCATATAAGAGATTCCTGCAATACCTTTCAACTTACAGATTATTGTATTGGAAAATATGTTCCAAAGCTAATCATCAGCTTGTTAATGGTTGAGCAATCTTATAATTATAATTGATTTATTAATAAATATAAATATTTTGACATCTTTTTCATCATAAAGTTTATATTTTCTAATGAACTCCATTATCGTGATGAAGTCCTTAAGACTATCTAGTTTTGATAAAGAGAGAATTTATCAATTAGTCCTTAAAACTACTCACGATTAAATGATAGGCTATTAATAAGGATGATGACATCTATCGAGCATAAGTCGATATATGCCATATAGGTTGGTTGTCCTCTTAAGTAAGGAGCGTGGAGACACTAGTATGGTATACAGGTGAGATGTAAGGGTACATCACCATTGAACATGACCAACTCCAGAGCATTTTGCTATCGAGAATGTGGGATATAGGTATAAGTATCTCTTAGACCTGAGATCACCTTAGTGGCTTGCAAAAAACTCGCTGTGCTTTGGTACCAGACTAACTGAATTTTTAATTCAATAATGAAGAATTTTTGAGCATAGTCAAATACTTATGAAGTCGGTGTGTAATCAAGATGGGATTGACCACTCTAAGAGTTAGAGAAGAATGTATCACTGTATTTCAATATAGCAAAAACTTAGCCAGGGTAATCCATAAGATGGATTTGGTATTTTGAAATATAATGTGGATAGCTTAATCAAAGTTGATAGTTGAACTCTGAGGTATCCTACGAGTATTTTGGCCAAGAGGATAAATTATATGAAAACTATATCCACGTGGGTTCTAAGGATATTGTTCTACACATTCGATCCATCCGACTATTGGGTACCACTACTAGATGGTTACTTTGATTGGTATAAAAATTTATTCCTATGCTACCGACTTAGGTTTGGATCTAAGGGGTCACACACATTAGAGCTCACAATCTGATCGGATGGTTGATCAATGATTAAGAATCATTCTAGCATTAAACAATCAATATGGTTGATATTTAACCTAGTGCAAGTATTGTGGGAGGATTGATTAGCAATTAGATTGCTAATTGAATTAATTTGATTAAACCAGAGGACTAAGATTAAATCTAATTAAATATAATTTAATTAGATTTAGTTTGAGATTAATTGGATCAAGTCTAATTGATTTATTGGATAAGTCAGTTGCAAGGAAGAACTAGTCGTAGTTCAATTAGAATTTGGGTCAACCCAATTTCTAATTTGATTAAAAATTAAATTAAAATTAAATATAATTTAATCTAATTTAATTAAATTCTTAATTGAATTAGGGTCTAATTTAATTAGGTTTATTTACTTATGGTTTAATTTGATTTGAGAAACCATATTTGACCAAGTCAAATATAGAATCCTAGTAAGACTAGGATTCCCTCCTTGCGCCACCTATATCCTATGTGTTAGATATGTGTGTGCCCTAGAAGCCAGAATTGGCTGACACTTATAATACACTTCTAAGGGCAAAATTATAATTTTGACTATAAATAATAAAATGGGTTATTTTCTATCACATAAGTGTATTTAGTATTTGCGATACATCCCTTAAGTTAATGATAATGATAATTCATATTTTCAATAGTTGAAAATTTAAAACATGAATTTTCATTTATTAACTCATAAAATACTCCTGACCATAGGATCATCATGAGGATGGTGATTGATCCAGAAGATTAGTGTACAATCACTTCTTTGTAGTAGATGAGTCTTGAGTCTACGATGTAGAGACATCGGAGCGAGAGTATAGATACTCGTTAGAGAACGAGGGCACTAAGCGTGACCATCTCGAGTAGTCATAAGGAAGTCTACCTTCTTATCAATGACTGACTCAATGCTGCAGTGGTGTGTCTGGTTTTTTGATCTGAGGTACATCGACAGTTCACCTTGAGGGTGTTATAGTTTGACTACACCATGACTTAGTCTCCTAGCCATTCGAAACCCTGAGGTGTATGTTGGCTATAGCATGTTCATTGTAGGAATTGGATTGCACCAAGATGAAATCTATCTACCTCGGTGGATGAGGAGTGGCCCTATGATAATCATGAGAATCAAGACCATAAGCCCATGGCCATGGCAGAATGTGAAATAATAGAAAGAGTTTCTATTAAGATTTTCACATTGGACTTGAATTGAATGATTAAATCATATGATAGAAATTAGGGTTTGACGAGTTCACCTTAACCCTAATCTGATCGGAGCTCAAGATAGAAGAACTTAATCACACAAGTAGCTGCACCAAGAGATTTATTTTTAGTTTTAATGGGTTGCCACCATATGCTGCTAGGTGTCACTGGTGGATTTTGGGAGCAACTAAAATAATTTTGATTATTGATCATTCTAGTTGTCTGAATCAAAAAAGTTCTGATCCATCGAAAGGAGTTTCGATGATGTCGATGATGGAGATCATGACATATCCCATTATCATACAGAACTGAACCTAACTAGATCACACAAATAAGGGTTTGGATCTGAAAATCATCAATTAGACTAACCCAGTTCTGTTGATTTGAATGAGATTCAATTAGGTTCAAGAAAATCGTGCTAGCACACGATTGAGCCTAACATTCTCCTTTTTCATTATAAAAGTTGTCTCGACTGAGCCAAATGAGTTTGTGCTCACTCAGGTACCTTTATTTGGTCTGACTGGAGCTTGTTCTAGTAAGAAAAGGGTTGTCTTAATTTATGAGATAAATTTGAGACAACACCTGCCATTTTTCATCACCTGCTAATTCTTGTACTTTGACTTGGTCAAATGTTGACCTTTGACCCTTGGACATCTACCCATGTGTCACGCACTTATTGGAGAGCAGATAAGGGCTTGTCCCCTCTCTAAAAATTGGAAAGAAAGGGAGTGCACGCCTAGGATGGTGTGTGCCCATGGATAGGGATGCTGGAGTTCCATATGGATGGGACTCCAGGTTGCTTGATGGATTCAAACTAGGTGACCCTCACCTATTGACTTTGACCAGTCTTAGGCGCCAGCTTAGGATGAATCCATGGATTTCTGATCCCATCAATCAGATTTAGATCTGATTGAATGAAGCAACATGATTGGTCGGGGAGATGCAGCACTGCATGGCACAGTAGAGTCTATAAATAGACCCTGTCGGTGCCCACTTTTTAATGAGTTCATCTTAGCCCATGCCCCCAGGCTGTCCCTCTCCCTTCTTCATGCCACCATCTAGCCCTCTCTCTCCTCTCCATGCCCAAGAAGTTGGATTCTTCAGATTAGTGCGAGTCAGGCAAGAAAAGGCAGACGAAAAAGGAAGAAGGCAGCACTGCTGTAGAGACGACGGACGATCTTCAGAAGGTATTTTGAAGATCCTCCAAATCAGATCCAAATTTAATTTTTGGAGAAAAGAAAGAGAAGAAGAAGATCTCTAGATCCAGTCTGAGTAGATACCAGTAGAGGCCAGGCGCTTGCGTGGCTAGATTCAGAATCTTAGAGCTTTCACAGGATCATCAATGGATAATCAGATTACCCAGGATCAAGGTAAAATTAATACAAAATTAATTTAATTTTATTTTTTTAATTATTAAATATTATAAATAAAATTTAAAAAGTATTAGATCTAATCTAAATCTGAGAGAAAATTTTTGAAATATGCCTCTCGATCCAATCAGATATGAACAAACCTAATTCGAAAAATTAGGATTTTCCTTCAATCGATATCAGAGCCAGGTTCTTATTAAATTAGATTTGATTTAATCTAATTAATTAATGATTTCAGATACCACATGAGATATGATTAGATCTAAAATAAAAAAATTAAAAATTAAAATAAATTAATTTAGATCTAATATGTATGAGATAGATAACTAGACTAGGAATAGAATTATTCTATGTGTAGTCTAGTTTGATCACCATTTTTGTTTGATTAAAAGTGATTTTTAGATCTATTTATTTTCTATTTTTTAATATTATAAATATTATAATCATATATGAAAATAGAAAATAAAATAAAATTAATTATTCATATGAGATATGATAGTTGCATGTTTAGACTAGTTGTAGAATAGTTCTGCAAATAGGTCTAGATTAAATTTTATTTGATATGATTGAATTTAATTTTAATTTTTTAGATAATTATAAGATAATTTAGATCTAAAAAACATGCATTCATGATATATGTGATATATACAAAACATATTTTAACTAGATCTACTTTTTATACGAGATATATGCTTAGATCTAATTTATTTTTGTAGATTAGTTGTATTTCTGATTAAGACGTTCCCCTTGGCCGTCCGATCATAAGAACAAAGTAGGGCTTAAAGACCCTCTCCTCCCATTCGATGGAATGTTCTTATGATGTAGGGGTGCTGCACATTCATCCTTAATCAGAAATTGAAAACTTACTTTCTGCAAAACTCTAGATCCTGAAACCCTAGGATCTTTTTACATGTTTTGTTTATGAACCCTAACTTAATTAAGAATTAAGTTTATGAAATATCAATTAGGTCTAAAATTGAGAATTTCATATCTAAGACACATTCATAAAATTGGGTTCGGGCTTGGGTAGCTCAATTAGGTTTAAGTGGTTGATCAAACCGAATCAAGAGTTGGTTAGATGGGATCGACACTGCTTAAATTGACCAGCCTAATAGGATTAAGTCTGGGTCAAGATCGAGTCACGTGAGTGATCGATCAAGTTAAGACCTAATTAGGCTCAGAGATTAGAGTCTGGATTGTAGGCTAACCCAATTGGTTCTATCTCAATAATTTGGTGTCTAAGATAAGTCTGGCAGATACGACCGACTGGTTTTTAATTGGGAGCTACTCGACTTGAATGCGTTCTTATCGAGTTAATGGCATATCCCTTCCACCAGTCTCACATACCTGGCCATGTTTGTTGACTCAGTTCTGATCTGAGGTGGTCAATAATCTGAGCTAACCCATGCCACTGGGTTAGTCATAATGGTTATGACTATGTCAAGTCTAGTAAAAGATTAAGTCCAAGATCTTCCACCATTGTAGATGTGCGGCCCTCCCGGGGTTGATTGTTCTCGACTGGTTATAGTGGATCTGTTGCACCAAAAAGATGCAACCATGTCTATTAGGCATTGGATGCTACAAGCTGAAGGATGGATTGGGCTCAATATTCTAGATACAGTGAGAGACCCAATTAGAAATCTAATCTGTACAAATGGTTGGTCTGACTTAACTAAGGAGTGGATCAATATTCCAGACACGGTGAGATTCATGAATTAGAGACCATGTTTGGATGCACCATGATTAGAGAATCATTGAACAAGAGTGGTTCACTCATTGGCTAACCCATCACCAATAACTATTAGGTGAGGTGATGAGTCAGTTTGTGAGACCGCACCACCCACTAGAAATCAGTAATTGTAGAGATTTTTGCATTTCTACAGAGGGAGTGTAAAGATCTAAGAAAATAATGGAAGCTAATTTATTTTAAAATAAAATTTCTAAATAAATTGATTAAGTCTTAATTACAATATATAACTAGAAAGTTTGACTCTCTATAGGAAGATGTCTGCATCCAACCCACTAGCACAAATTCTGAACACCCATAGATTGACCGAACCAAATTATAAGGATTGGCTTTGAAACTTTAAAATCATTTTGGATTCCGAGAAGTTAACTCATGTATTGGATCAGGACCCTCCAACCTTACCAGCTCGTCCATCTACTGAACAGATAGCGTCTCTAGATAAGTGGACTAACGAAGATAATAGGGCCAGATACTACATGTTGGGCTCAATGTCTGATGAGCTTCAGTGCCAACATGAAGATATCAGAACTGCTCGCCAAATGTTGGCTCACCAACAGGAGATGTTCGGTGAACAGAGTTGCACAGCCAAGTATCATGTCACTAAATGACTGTTCAAGGCTAAGATGCACGATGGGCAGTTAGTCCAAGATCATTGTCTGATGATGATCAAGGAGTTGGAAGAGCTTGAGAAGCTCGGAGTGAGGTTAGACTTGGATCTGCAGAATGATATAATTCTGCAATCCTTGACTGATGCGTATGGGCAATTCATCATGAACTACCATATGCATAAACTTCAAAATTTCTTGGCCGAACTTATGAACATGCTGGTTACTGCTGAGCTTTCTATGAAAGGTTCTAAAGGCTTAGTGCTTGCTATGAAACAGACTTCTTCTAAGAGAAAGTCTTTTGAAAAGAAGAAGAAGTTTGTGAAAAAGTAGAAGGTGGAAGGAGGAAAGAAGAAAAAGGCAGATTAGAAGAAGGCCACTGACAAAGGAAAATATTTCCATTGCAACAACAACGGCCACTGGAAGTGGAACTGCCCTACATACCTGGCCACCCTGAAAAATAAGAAGGAGGCTGGACCTTCTGGAGGTATGCTCGTTATTGAGTCTAACCTTACGATTTCTTCTGCATCCAGTTGGGTGCTTGACTTTGGTTCTAGTGCTCATTTGTGCATTTCTATGCACGGTCTTGAAGATAGTAGGAGGCTGAGGGATGGTGAGATGATCCTACACGTCGGAAATGGATCAAGGGTTACTGCCATGGCCATGGGAACATAACCTCTTCGACTACCATCTGATTTAGACTTAGTATTAAAAGACTGTTATTATGTACCTACAGCAAGCAAGAATTTAATTTCTATTTCTTGCCTTACAGTAGAAGGCTATGTAATTAGTTTTCTTAAGGACCATTGTAATATTCTTTATGAAAGAAATAAAATTGTAAGTGCTTTCCTTATTAATGGTCTTTATCAGTTACATGTTGATGTATCTATTTTTAATTTCGAGCAAAATGTGAATGCCATAAAATCAAAATGTCCTAGGGATAGTCCTAATGATAGGTATCTATGGCACCTAAGATTAGGTCACATAACAAAAGATAAGGTTAACAAATTGAAGAAAATCGGGCTATTAAGTCTATTGACTTCTGAGTCATATCCAATTTGTGAATCTTATCTTCATGGCAAAATGACTAAACTTCCTTTTGTAGGACATGGAAAAAGGCTACGGATCTTCTAGCCCTAGTACATACAGACGTGTGTGGCCCATTTGATGTACCGGCTAGAGGTAACTTTGTCTACTTCATAACCTTTATTGATGATTTATCTAGATATGGATATGTGTATCTTATGAGACACAAGTCTGAAGCCTTTGAAAAGTTCAAAGAATTTAGACATGAAGTAGAAAAGCAAACTGGAAAACCCATTAAGGTTCTTCGATCAGATCGAGGAGGTGAATACCTTAGTCAGAAATTTTTGGACTATCTCAAGAAAAATGGCATAGTCTCTCAATGGACTCCACTAGGAGCACCTCAACTCAATGAGATTTCAGAATGGAGGAATCGGATCCTATTAGATATGGTTCGATCCATGATGAGCTTCACAGACCTTTCTGATTTTCTTTAGAGATACTGTTTGTTAACCGCAATATACTTACTGAATAGGGTTCCTTCTAAAACCGATTCCTACCGACACCGTATGAGATATGGCATGGTAAGAAATCAAGTCTGAGTTATCTTAGAATTTGGGGTTGTTCGGCTCATGTCAAAAGACAACAAGCAGATAAGTTAGATTTTAGGTCCTTTTCAGAGCTCGATTTTCATAGGATATCCTAAAGAGTTCATTAGGATATTATTTCTACATTCCAGAAGATCACATAATATGATTGTGAGTCGACATGCCATCTTTCTTGAAAAATAGTTTATTTCAAGATAGCGGCATTGGAAAGTAGATCAAACTCGATGAGAAAGTCTCACATGAGCAACAAGCTAAGGACCAAATGGAAGCAAATCAGGTTAAGCCAATTCATACACTACCACCTCCACCTCATAGATCGAAAAGGATTTTCCATCCCCCTGAGAGGTACTTAGGTACTATTTCAAAGGATGTTGAGAAAATATTTCTCGTAGGTAATGGGATTTATGGTGATGATCCCAAAATCTATAACGAGGCGATATCAGATATCGACTCTGAGAAATGGTTAGAGGCAATGAAGTCAGAAATTGACTCAATGCATTCAAACCAAGTTTGGACCTTAGTAGATCCACCAAAAGGTATAGTACCTATTGGATGTAAATGGATCTACAGGAGAAAGATTGGTGTAGATGGGAATGTGGAGACATTCAAGGCTAGATTAATGGCAAAAGGTTATAGTCAACGCGAAGGCATTGACTATCAGGATACCTTTTTATCAGTAGCTATGCTAAAATCCATCCGCACACTGCTTGCTGTTGTAGCCTATTTTGATTATGAAATATGGCAAATGGACATGAAAATGGCGTTCTTAAATTGATATCTTAAGGAAGATATCTATATGGAAAAGTCCTTAGGTTTCACATCTAGTGATGATGATCACAAAGTATGTAAGCTACAAAGGTCCATATGTGGACTTAAGCAAGCATCTCGGAGCTGGAATACTCATTTTAATGATGTGATCAAAATGTTTGGTTTCATCAATGAGGAGGAACCATGTGTCTTCAAAAAGGTCAGTGGGAGCACTGTTGTCTTCCTCGTATTATACGTGGATGACACCCTCCTTATAAGGAATGATGTTCCCATGTTGACCACGGTTAAAATATGGTTATCTAAAGAATTCTCCATGAAAGACCTAGGAGAAGCATCCTTTGTTCTAGGAATTAAGATCTATAGAGATAAACCGAATAGGATGCTAGGACTTTCACAGAAGATGTACATAGAGGAAGTACTAAAGAGGTTTAGTATGGAAAACTCTAAGAGGAATTTAGTACCCTTCAGGCATGGCATTCATCTTTCCAAGAAGATGTGCCCCTAGCACACCTGAGGAAATAGAACGCATGAGCAAGATCCCTTATGCTTCTAGCAATAGGGAGCCTCATGTATGCCATGTTATGTACACGACCTGATATAGCCCATGCTGTGAGTGTCACGAGTAGATATCAGTCGAATCCAGGTGAAGAACACTGGACTTCTATGAAATGTATCCTTAAGTACTTGAGAAGAACTAACGATATGTTATTGGTCTTTGGTAATGGAGTACTCCAAGTCTGGGGATATACAGACTCAGACTTTATGTCCGATGTGGATGATCGGAAGTCGACATCTGGGAGTCTATTTTTGTGCAATAATGGAGCTGTCTGTTAGAAAAGTTTCAAGCAGACAGTGATAGCAGATTCCACCATGGAAGCAGAATACATCGCTGCATCAGAAGCTACAAAGGAGACATTTTGGTACAAAAGAAGTTTGCCACATAGAAATCGAAGTGATGTCATCAGATGCCCTTCCTCTATATTGTGACAACAATGGCACCATAGCCCTTGCTGAAAAGCCAAGGTCTCACCAAAAATTCAAGCACATCGAGCGATGATACCACCTCATCCTTGATTACCTCGAGAAGGATTACGTCGAGGTCAAGAGAGTCGACTCCGCAGGTAATGCGGCGGACCCGCTTACAAAGCCATTAGGCCAGTAGAAGATCGAAGCCTATCTTAAGAACATGGGACTTAGATTTGTAGCCAATTAGCTTTAGGTCAAGTGGAAGTTTGTTAGATATGTGTGTGCCCTGGAAGCCAGAATTGGCTGACACTTGTAATACGCTTCTAAGGGCAAAATTATAATTTTGACTATAAATAATAAAATGGGTTATTTTCTATCACATAAGTATATTTAGTATCTATGATACATTCCCTTTGAGTTAATGGTAATGATAATTTATATTTTCAAGAGTTGAAAATTTAAGACATGAATTTTTCATTTTATTAACTCATAAAATGCTTCCTGACCATAGGATCATCATATGAGGATGGTGATTGATCCTGGAAGGTTGGTGTACAATTGCTTTACTTCTTTATGGTAGATGAGTCTTGAGTCTACAGTGTAGAGACATCGAAATGAGAGTACTAGATACTCGTTAGAGAATGAGGGCACTGAGCATGACCATCTCGAGCAGTCATAAGGAAGTCTACCTTCTCATCAATGACTGAGCTCGAAGCTGCAGTGGTGTGTCTGGTTCTTTGACCTGAGGTGCATCGGTAGTTCACCTTGAGGGTGTTATAGTTTGACTACACCATGACTCGATCTCCTAGCCATTCGAAATTCTGAGGTATATGTTGGCTATAGCATGTTCATTATAGGAATTGGATTGCACCAAGATGGAATCTATCTACCTCGGTGGATGAGGAGCGGCCCTATGATAATCATGAGAATCAAGACCATAAGCCCATGGCCATGGTAGAATGTGAAATAATAGAAAGAGTTTCTATTAAGATTTTTACATTAGACTTGAATCAAATGATTAAATCATATGATAGAAATTAGGGTTTGACGAGTTCACCTTAACCCTAATCTGATCGGGGCTCAAGATAGAAGAACTAAATCACACAAGTAGCTACACCAAGAGGTTCATTTTCAGTTTTGATGGGATGCCACCATATGCTGCTAGGTGTCACTGGTGGATTTTGGGAGTAACTAGAATGATTTTGATGATTGATCATTCTAGTTGTCTAAATCAGAAAATTCTGATCCATCGAAAGGAGTTTTGATGATGGAGATCATGACATATCTCATTACCATATAGAACTAAACCTAACTGGGTCATACAAACAAGGGTTTGGATCTAAAAATCATCAATTGGACTAACCTAGTTCAGTTGATTTGAATGAGATTCAATTAGGTTCAAGAAAATTGTGCTAGCACATGATTGAGCCTAATGTTCTCCTTTTTGCATTATTAAAGTTGTCTCGACTGAGCCAAATGAGTTTGTGCTCACTTAGCTACCTTTACCTGGTTTGATTGGAGCTTGTCCAAGTCAAAAAAGGGTTATCTTAATTTATGAGATAAATTTGAGACAACACCTACCATTTTTCATCATCTACTAATTTTTGTACTTTGACTTGGTCAAACATTGACCTTTGACCCTTGGACATCTGCCCATGTGTCACGCACTTATTGGAGAGCAGATAGGGGCTTGTCCCCTCTCTGAAAATTGGATAGGGATGCTGGAGTCCCATACGGATGGGACTCCAGGTTGCTTGATGGATTCAAACTAGCTGACCCTCACCTATAGACTTTGACCAGTCTTAGGCACCATCTTAGGATGAATCCATGGGTCTCTCATCCCACCAATCTGATTTGGATCTGATGAATAAAGCAACGTGATTGGCTGGGGTGATGCAGCACTGCATGGCACAGCAGAGTCTGTAAATAGACCCTATCTACGCCCACTTTTTAATGAGTTCATCTTAGCCCACGCCCTAAGGCTATCCCTCTCCCTTCTCCACACTACCATCTAGCCTTTTCTCTCCTCTACATGCCTAAGAAAGTTGGGTTCTTCAGATTAGTGCGAGTGAGGCAAGAAAAGGCTAACGAAAAAGGAAGAAGGCAGCACTGCTGCGAGACGATGGGCGATCTTCAGAAGGTGTTTTGAAGATCCTCTAAATTAGATTTAGATTTGATTTTTGGAGAAAAGAAAGAGAAGGAGAAGATCTCCAGATTCAATCCGAATGGATATCGGTAGAGGCCAGGTGCTTGCATGGCTAGATCCAGAATCTCAGAGCTTCCACAGGATCATCAACAGGTAATTAGATTACCCAGGATCAAGGTAAAATTAATTCAAAATTAATTTAATTTAATTTTCTTAATTATTAGATGCTAATATCAGATCTGAAAAGTGTTAGATCTGATTTGGATCTAAGAGGAGAATTTTTGAAATATGCCTCTCGATCCAATCAAATCTGAACGAACCTGACTCGAGAAATCCTAGGATTCTCCCTTCACCATGCCCATCCCATGTGCCCTCTCTTGGTTTTTTGCATTGAACACCCCTCTCCTTGATCTTCACGCATGCCTCTCCCTCTCTTTTTTATTTGGCAATAGGTTGTGGACCAAGTCAAAAGAAGGTAAGTAGTTTTGGTTTTTGAATTTTATATGATGGAATCCCAACAAACCAAAACACCTCCCTTACTTGTGCCGCCCACTCCTATTTTTGCTATGGTTTCCTCAGTGAAGAAAGGATGTTTAGTGTGCCACATACAGCTGGTCCATGGTAGAAAAAATGAAGAGGACGCCCAAGTTTTGCAGGCCCCAACTTGTTTCCTAAATTGGATCTGCCTTGTCTAGGTATTTGACCTAGAAAAGACTCCTCCATATCTCATTATTTAAAGGTTCTTTTCATTTGATTTTTAGAGAGATTCTAGATCTCTGAGAGGGCTCTTGGGCATATGAAAATAAGGGATAGAAGAATCTTGGGCTTTGGGATTTCATAGACACCAATCAAGGTGTCTAGGTGAGAGAATAGAGAAAAAGAAGGGAGTCTTCTTTTAGGTTTCTTTTGTTCTTCGCTTCTCTTCCTCTTTGTTAGAGATATTTGAGAGTTTTCTTAGATTTAAAGTCTCTCTTCTTCCTTCTAATTTTTGAAGAGTCCAAATCTTGAAGAAAGAAGAATCGAATCGACTATCAAAGAAGGATCAGCACAGTACTAGCATACTGTGCTAATTTTCAAGCATCGAACTTCTGACCAAGATTCGTGGGCTCGTGTGGACATCCTTTAGAGGTCGGACACATGTACAGATTAGAGCTACAACCTCAAGCCTAGATCAGCAAGTTAGAGAGTCTAACTTGCATAGGTAATGGATCTGATCCCCTATTTCATACTTTTATATGATCTAGTGTAGATCAATATTGATGTGATCAACATGTCTTTCTTTTCTGATACCTTTAATTTTTAATTTAATCACATGCTATAATCATATAATAAGATCTTAGATTTAAAGATTTTCTATTATTTTATAAATTAATTTTGATCAATTTCTATCTTTTGCTACCTAGATCTGAAAAAATTTCAAGATTTAGCCTTGAAACCCTTGATTTGGTTCCTTCAATTGGTATTAGAGCCTAAGTTTATTATTACATGATTATATATATATGTTTAGATTATTCTTTTAGATTAGATCTGATTTATAATTTAATTATTAAATCTAAAATTAAAATTTTAATCAGACGAATTGATATAAGGTTATCCTATTGTAAGGTTTACCTCTTGCAGTTGAGAGGTTGTCCTTGTTTGTGTAGATATGTTTCTAATATAAATCTATTAGATGTGATCTAATTTTTTTTATAACTTTTTAGATTTAAAAGAATTTTAAATTAGAAAGTAAAAGTTTTAGATTGCACGGATTGATTATAAGGTTGTCCTGCTTTAAGGTTTATTCCTTATAGTGGAGAGATTGTCCTAGTACGTGCTGATCCAAAATATTGATCATAAAATTTTAGATTAAATCTAAAAAATTTTATGATCTAATTAAAAATATTTTAATCTAATTTTAATCATCATAAATATATTAGATTTAATCTAAGATAATTTATGATTGATTGAAATTGAAACCATTTCAATTACATGAACTTGTTTAGATTAGATTTAAAGTAGTTTCATGCTTATCTCATTTGCATATTGATTATGAATCAAACATGCAACTTGGTTGGTAGAACCATGTCGTAAAAATATTTTATAAATATGAAAATCATTTTTGAAAAGCCAAACCCCAACCCTTAGCCCAAAACTTAATTAAGAATTAAGAAGTTGTTTTGATTAGGATTTAGGATTATGAATTAAAGATCCTAAGACACAAATCATAGCACATTGGGTTAACGTATTAGTGGGGATTAAGTCCATTAATTGGATTAGACCTACAGTTAGATTAAAGAAGAGACTTAATTAGAGAATTAACTAAATCCAATCAATTGTTGTCTTAGATTAGGTCAAGAATTCTCTAGATCAATTATAATAGTTGTAGTTGGTCAAGTCCATGTTTTTAAGAAGACCAAAGATAGATTTGATTCTTGGCTACGCGATCTAGTCCGAACTATTAAGTTGATCTAATCAAGACTAATTAAACTAGTTGGTGTCTAACGTAAACCAGATCGGTTATCTTTAATTGGCAGCCCGCTTACCTGACCATTTTTTATGGTGTCTAAGGAAGCTTTGACAGACCCTCCCATCGATCGAACTTACCTGGCATCTTGGTGAAATTATATTTTGATCGGATCACTTGACTATTCAAGCTAACCCATGTCAGCTAGGTAAATTAGTGTGACTGATTTAGGTGCTCCTAGACCAACCTATTAATGATCTCCCTCAAGCTGACTTGGTGAAGCTAATGGAGGGATCATGACAAGCTGGTTCATCTGGCCTTCTCTCTTTCTTAAATTAAAATCCTCTAAAATTATTAGGTCTTTAAAATGAAATAGTTATGGTGATTACTAGACATTGCCTCCCATTAAGTGGTGATAATGGGTCCATCAGTTAGATAATCATTGGAGCCCCAAAGGCTTGATGCTTATCGACTGATGAAATTCTCATTCATTATATGATTTTTTGATTGCATCTTTCTAAATGGTGATTAGTTTGACTAACCAAAGTTGGGCTTAATCTTAGATGGACCAAGTATGGTCATGTTAATGGTTGGACTTAATCGAACCTTTTTAGTGGAGGCTAAAGCCTACTGATTAGGGGCAGGGATAAAATTAAATTACTAAAAATTATTTAGAAAAATAATTGATTATGAACCACCCTTAGATGTACATGGATTGACTAACCAAAGTTGGGCTCGTATGCAGTCTATGTGGATTCTAGTACTCACTAAGAAATTAGGATAACTCCTCAAATTGGAGGTAGTGGCTACCAATTTGAATAAAATTTTGATTAAACTCTAAATCTTTGGATTTAATGAATCAATTTCTAATTAGATTTTGATTTTTTTTTATGCAGATATGGCCACTTTCCTTTCACTCTGATCATTATTGGACAATGATAAGTTGGTGGGATCCAACTTCGATAGCTGGTATCGAAAGTTGAAGATAGTCTTGGAGCACGAACGGATTCTGTATGTGTTGATGGATCCTAGACCTAAGGAGCCAGCCCCCAATAAATGTGGGATAGTCAGAGACACTTATCAGAAGTGGCTTAGTGATCGAACCATGGTGCGTCGTATTATGCTGGCAGCCATGAGCAATGAGTTCAGTCATAGATTCGAGATGGCTTCACCAAAAGACATGCTTCAAATATTGGAGGATTCTTTTGGTACATCTGATGATGTTGAGAGGCACAAGACTAGTTGTCCCATCTTCAATGCTAGGATGCAAGATAGAGCTCCTGTCACTGATCATGTATTGTATATGATCAAGCTGATGGAGCATTTGAGCAAGCTCGACTTTTTCTTGCATGAGCAGCTTGAGAAAGATACAATACTAAACTCACTATCCAAGTCCTATCTTTTATTCCTTACTCATTATAGAATGACAAAGTTTGAAGTAAACTACCATGGATTTCTAGGATTGTTTCAAAACTTTGAGAAGGATCACCAAGTCCATAAGGAGTCGGTGAACTTAGTGGGATGTTCATCTCTGGTTCTCGATCCTTTAGAAAAGGAAAGAAGAATAAGAAGAAAAAAGGCAAGAAGGTGTAAGTTCAGGCTGGGACATCTATGCAGGGCCAAACCAGAAAGATCAAGCTCGATAAGGATCAAGCTGAATGCCTATTTCGCAAGAAGCAAGGACACTGAAAGAGAAACTATCCTCAGTACATTGCCTCCCTAGATTCGAATAGGCAGAGAAAGAAGCAAGCTATTGCTAAGCAAGGTATTTATGTGATAACTTCTTATAATTTCTCTATTTATGATATTACTGACTGAATATTGGATACCGTAGCCCTTACCATATTTGCAATTCATTGCAGGGGTTGCAGCTCAATAGGAGATTCAAGCAAGGTGAGAGGTTCTTGAATGTTGGAGATTAAAGACTAGTTCTAGTTCTAGCATTAGAAATCTTGAAACTTGTATTTGAGTCCCATACTATTATTCTTAATGATTGTCATTTTTGTCCTAGTTTTTTTTATAATGTCATTTCTGTAGGCCTTTTAACCAAAGATAATTATAAAATTTTAATAAAAAAATAATTTAGTAATATCATTACGAATGGTGTTACTATTTTCTCTGGATATTTGAATAATAATGTATACATGCTGTCACAACCTATTAATGTAGTCTATTCAACTGGCAAGCATCCAAGATTAGATAATATGTCTGATATCTACTTATGGCACTGTAGGCTAGGTCACATAAATAAGAACAGGATAAACAACTTGACTCAAGAGGATATCCTCGAAGTTAGTGATTGTGAATCACTTCCAATTTATGAATCTTGTCTTCTTGGTAAAATGACGAAGTCACCTTTTACTAAAAAAGATAAGAGAGCCACTGAGCTCTTAGGTCTAATATATACTGATACATATGGACCAATGAGCACTAGTGCTAGAGGTGGATATTTCTACTTTATCACTTTCATAAATAATCTATCTAGATATGGATATGTCTATCTAATGAAACACAAGTCGAATTCATTTGAAATGTTTAAATGATTCCAAAGTAAAGTAGAAAAATAAACTGAAAATAATATTAAAACTCTTCAATCTGACCGAGGAGGAAAATAACTTTTCGATGAGTTTCTCATATATCTAGGAGAGAATGGGAT
This sequence comes from Cocos nucifera, assembly GCA_006176705.1. Lineage (NCBI taxonomy): Eukaryota > Viridiplantae > Streptophyta > Magnoliopsida > Arecales > Arecaceae > Cocos > Cocos nucifera. Next base: position 55,333 of record QRFJ01005718.1, read on the forward strand.
TCTCTCCCAACGAACTTCTCCAAAAATACCATAATGTAATGGTGTGTTTGAACGAAGGAATCGTACTCTATTAGACATGGTCCAATCCATGATGGATTTTGTCAGATTGTCGATATTCTTCTAGGAATATGCACTCGAATCGGCTTGCTATTTATTAAATAGGATTTCAAGTAAGTCTGTAGTTAAAACTCCATATGAGATATGGATAGGATGTAAATCAGTACTTTCACACCTTAGGGTTTGGGGGTGTCTGGCTTATGTCAAACAGTTAGTTATAGATAAACTTGGACCCAGGTTCAACAAGTTTACATTCATAGAATTCCCAAAAGAGATGAAAGGATATATTTTCTACTATGCTGATGAACAAAAGATATTCATCTATCTTAAGGTAATCTTTTTAGAAAAGAAGTTTTTTGGTGAAGGAACTATTGGCTCTAAGGTTGAACTTGATGAAGTTCAATAGGTAGAAGGACCGACATCTATGGCTGAACCTGAATCAGATGAAGTTCAATAGGTAGATCAAATATGGAGCCCAATGTACCTACATTATTAAGATGATTCGATAGAGTACCACATCAGTCAGACAGATACTATGGTTTCTTGGTTTAGGATGGTGATTCCATTGAACTCGATGAGAACAATAAGGATCCGATCACTTATATGGTTGTAATGCAGAGGCCTGATTCCAAGAAATGACTTAAAACCATGAAATTCAAGATGGAGTCCATGAGGATCAATGATGTGTGGACATTGGTTGACACACCCGAAGGGGTTAAATCCATTGGGTGTAAATGTATCTTCAAAAGGAAGGAGGGTGCAGATGGAAAGGTAGAGATCTATAAAGCCAATCTAGTTGCCAAGGGATATCGTCAATATTATGGTATTGACTATGAGGTGATGTTCTCTCCTTTGGCAATGCTCAAATTCATTTGGATAATGCTTGCGATAGCTGTCTATCTGGATTATGTAATTTGGTAAATGGATGTGAAGACGGCATTCCTAAATAGAGAGTTGATCGAAGAAGTGTATATGATACAACTAGAGGGGCTCACATCCATAGATGAGTCTAAGGTGTGCAAACTTCAGAGATCTATTTATAGATTGAAGCAAGCATTTCAGAGTTGGAAAATGCATTTTGATAAGGTGATCAAAATATATGGCTTCATTAAGAATGGAGAAGAGCCTTGCATTTACAAATGGACAAATAGTCCAGCAGTGGTATTTCTTATCTTACATGTGGATGACAACTCTTAATCGAGAATAACATTTTTGCACTATAGAAAATAAAAGTTTGGTTGTCATCACAGTTCTCCATGAAGGATTGGATAAAGCATCCTACATTCTAAGGATGAAAATCTATAAGGATAGATCTAAAAGGATGCTTGGACTATCTTAGTTCACGTACATAGATACTATGCTGAAGAGGTTCAGCATGAAAAATTTCAAAAAGGGCTATCTCACGATAGGTCATGAAATTTGACTCTCTAAGAAGGATTGTTCGATAACTTCTGAAGAGAGAGCATATAAGTAGAGTCCCATATGCTTCAATAGTAGAATCTATCATGTATGCCATGACATGTATGAGATTAGATGTGGCATACTCACTAAAGTAATGAGTAGATATCAATTTGATCCTAGAGAAAACTACTAAAAAGTGGTTAAGGTCATCTTTAAGTATTTGACAAATACTAAGGATCAATGGTTGGTTTATGGTGAGTCAGATTTGAAACTTGTGGGATTTATAGACTTCAGCTTTTAATTTGACTATGATGATAGTAGAAGCATGTTAGGTTACATCTTTACTCTAAATGATGGAGTAATCTGTCGGTAGAGTTTCAAGTAGTATACTATGGCAGACTCTATTTGTGAGGCAGGATATGTCGTAGCATCAGATGCTATGAAGAAAGCTATATGGCTGAGAAAATTCATAGTAGAGCTCGAAGTAGCACCCCCCCCCTTGATGGCCCATTCCTGCTCTACTATGACGTCTTAGTGCCACTGCTTAGGTAAAGAAATTGAAGGTACACCAGCGGATGAAGCATATATTACACCGCTTTCATCTAGTCTAGGAGATTGTGGATCGAGGTGACGTCGACCTTCAGAAGATCGATGGAAAGGAGAACTTGACCGACCCATTCACTAAAGCTCTGGTAATAAAGGAATTCGATAACCACAAGTCGAAGATGGGTATTAAATACTATGCCGAGTGGCTTTAGGATAAGTGGGAGTTGTTGGAAAATATGTTCTAAAGTCAATCGTCAACCTGTTGATAGTTGAGCAATCTTATAATTATAATTGATTTATTAATAAATAATAAATATTTTGATACCATTTTTATCATAAAGTTTACATCTTCTAATAAACTTTATTATTGTGATGAAGTCCTTTGGACTATCTAGTTTCGATAAAGAGAGAATTTAACGATTAGTCCTTAAAATTGTTCATCACTAAATGATAGACTATTAACAAGGATGACGACGTCTATCGAACATAGTGATAAGTACCATAAATTTATCTATAAAAATATCAATTTATCAATTAATTTATGCTTATTTTTAAGAATTAATAATTAATTGATACATATTTTTGAGAAATTCATATTTTTATTAATTAAAAAAATTAATTAAAAAATAATAAAAATAAAAAATAAAATTTTAACATCAATGGAAAGAGCCTATTTTTTTGATCATAATAAAATAAGTTTCGAGCAAAACAGAGCTAAAATGAAAAAGATATGAATTTTTAAAGAAATAAAATAAAAAAATTAAATGAAAAATAACATAGGGCTCAGCCAGCTCAAGGTCTAAACGTGCCAAGCCAAGCCAACCAAGCCAGTGTGCCAAGCCAGCCATACTAACCGACTCAAGCCCAGAAGCCATCCGTCGGTCTACAGCATAGTGTGAACTGCCAGCTCAGCAAAAATAGGTGAATCAAAGTTTGCCATGTGCTGGACCTATACCCTTAAAGGGTCCACAAAAATTTATCGTGGCTCATAGGGTAATCTGATCTTTTCACTCATCGATAGGAGGTGCTGATTGGTTGCAATGTATGGTATGGCCGATCCACGTGGTCCATGGGAACAGTAAATGCACGATCGTGCGGTGGTGGTTGCTTGCGGTCAAGATCGGATGGTCATGGTTTATTTGGTTTTTGATTTCACCTGGATCACCATCAGATGGCAGCGCTTAATTCCAACTTTGATCCGACGGTCCAGAAAGCTCTCGATGATGATCAGACTCTTAGGCATGTGATCAACAGCCTAATTTCCTCCATCAAGTGCGATCCAATGGTCAGAACTTAATCCAACTTGATCTAGGCTATTACACATCCATTTTTGGTATTTTTGGAAGCATCGGATCACCAACTAACGGCCAAAATTAAAAGAACTCAACAGAATTTGTTCAGGGGCTATTTTAATCCAAATTTCACTCAGATTTTTTTCTATTTTCATGATTAAAATGGCCCTTAGTCCCACATTTTCTTGAAGAAAATCCTCCAGCCCTCCAACATCTATTTAAGGACCACCAAGCCTCCAGAAATCAACATCTTTGATCAAGATGAAGCCTTGGTACAGGGTGAAGCCGGGCTCTGGGTTAATGGCTGCTTCAAGGCAACTGGTGTCGAGAGGAAAAGCTGGGCTTCTACACCATCTTTCCACCAATGTCGATCCAAGATCAGAGATCAGGCTATTTTATTTTATTTTATTTTATATATTTAAATTCTAAAATTTTAATTAATAAAAATTTTATTATTATACTTTAATTCTAGTTTTTTTTATTATAATTTTATTTTTATATTTTAATTATTATTTTTTATTTTTCTACAAGTAGATGCTAAGATCTAACTAGTAGATCTTAGTACCAAGTTTATTCTTTTGCATAATTTAATTTCCACTTCGCAATTCTAAATTTCCAACTTCAAATTCTATTTCCAAATCTTTTTCTTTTTTCTTTTTTTTTTAAGAAAATCAAAGACTTCAAATCTAAAAATACTACCTTCCCTATGGATTCAATCTGACTCACTACTATCTACGTATTTTTAATTATTTTAAGAAGTCAAATTAAATTGATAAACATGGTGTCTTAACGACTACTTCGCATTCCTATCAAGTTTTTGAGGCCATTGCCGGGAAAGGCACGGACATTAAATTTTTGATCTCTTTGATTTTTCTATAAATAAATTATAAATAAAATTTTTATTTTCTTATAAATATTGCTTGCTAATTTTTTTTTATTATTTTGTAGAAAAAGAGATTAAAGAACAAAAAGAATTAGGAGTTTTGCTTGGTGAGATCAATCCTAACCCTAGTTCTCTTTTCTTTTTATTTTATTTATTTATTTATTTTATTTTTAAATTAATTTTAAAAAAATATTTATTTAAATCTAATTAAAAATCTCATGATAAGATTAAAAATTCTAACTGCTTAGAGCATGCATCATATTAGTTTAATTTTTTTTATTTTTTATTTTTTTGGTGATTGCTGGAGGTAAGCTAAGTCTTTCAGAATTCAATTAGTTGCATGCATCTAGTTTAAATTGCATAGAACCCTTTGATTGAAATTTTTTGTGCATATTCATATTAAACCAATCTAAGGGCAACACCCAATTAAACAAGATTAGGTGGAGATTTGATCACCCTTCTTTAGCCCACAAACAACCAACCAGCATCCTACATTGACCTAAATCTTTAATTTTAAAATCAATTAGACATCAGCCCTAGGAACTCAAGCTTAATAGGATAAGAAACCCTAAGAGTTGAACCAGGTTAGGGTTAGTCAATTTGATTGGTATCTAGAAAAGTGGTTCAGGGACGACTGGGCCGGAAGGATGGTGGTTTCTAATTGGTTTCGTTCGCCTACCTGGCCAAGCATAATTGGTATCTAAGGTAAGCAACAGGGGGACTCCCACCAATCTTACACTTACCTAGCCAGTTAATTGGCTGATCTTATACTTGGAGGGCTTGAAGGTGACCTTGGCAGTTAGGAGCTGTTTAGATCTAGGATAACCTTTAGTCAGGATTGATTGACCAACTTGATTGCTAACCAACATCAAACCTAATTAAACTTAATTCTTTTCTCTCTTCTTAGTTCTAGGACTTTTTAGGACCTTTTCTTTAGAACTTTTATTTTTTTTATTTTTTTCTTCAAAAATAAAATAAAATAAATAAATAAAAAGAATGAGGACATTGAAAATATAGTGAATTCTCCAACACTCATGTGGAGAAGGATTTCAGGTCGACTAATCAAAATAGATTTAGTTTCTATTTCAGACCCTACAACCTCAACATCCATAATGGATTTAGCAAATCAGCCTCAGCCACAAATCCTTAAGGACTTATGTTATCTAGTTGGTTCTGTCCAACCCTCTTGTATCAGGTTGCCCCAACCCATAGCAAACAATTTTGAAATTAAATCTCAAATCATTAACATGCTTCCAAAATTCATAGGAATAGAGGATGCATATATATTCATTAGGGAATTTGAAGAGGTTTGTGCAATCATGAAACTACAACAATTATCAGAGGACGAAATCAAACTAAGATTAATCAATTTTTTCTTAAGGATAATGCCAAAAGGTGGCTTTATAGTCTTCCAAATCAATCTGTCATGACTGGGAGGGCTTTATGAGAATATTCTTAAAAAATATTTTTCTCATCATAAAACAGCTAGAATTAGAAATGAAATAAACCAATTCTATTAACTAGCTAGTGAATCATTTTGAAAATTCTTCGATCGATTCAAGAACCTCTTGATCCAATGCCCACAACATAGAATAGAAACTTGGAGGCTGTACCAAATAATTTATGAAGTATTAGATTCAAATTCTCAAACAATACTAGAGTCCATGTGCCGGGGACAATTTATGTACAAAGAATCAAATGAAGCCTGGCAATTTTTAGAAGACATAGTCGATAAAAGTTTACAATGGAAAACAACAAGGAAACCAAAAAAATCCACACCATCAAGAGGTGGAATTTACCAAACCTCCCTAGCTACAGAAGCCAAAATTGCAACATTGACACGTAGGCTAGAGGCCTTAGAACTTCAAAGACCGACTAGTGTGAACCAAGTATCTGCACCCATGTGCAATAGATGTAATGCATCAGACCATGTCCTTGAGGAATGTCCCCTCCTAATGAACTAATTAGATAATGGATGTGCACAAGTTAATGATGCCACATATTAGAGACTGTTGAACAATCCCCATGCACCCACTTACAATCCAGATTGGAGGAATCATCCAAATTTTTTATGGTTATAAAACGCAAATGTAGGCGGTCCAAGTTTCAATCAGCAGAATCCAAGGCCTAATCATGTGATAAACATCCTACCACCAGCAGACTTTAATATTAATGAAAAGAAACTTAGTTCATTAGAGAAAAGCCTGAAAACCCTTGCCAAATCTAATGTTGACACTAATGCTACCTTAAGCAATTTCATGCAAACCACGAACCAAATTCTGAATTCAAATTCTCAGGCCATAGCTCGCTTAGAAATTGGTCAGCTAGCATCTACCATAAGTGAACATGAACAAGATAGGCTACCTAGCCAACCTGAACCCAACCCTAAGAATCAAAATGGTAGACCATTCCAAGGAAACCAGGTTAATCAAGTTAATGCTATTCATTCCTTGAGATCAGAAAAATAAGTGGATAATAAGGTAAATACACCTGACACTAGAGAAGACTTGAGTGCTGAGTCTGTTGAGCCTCTTACTGAACCATTCATTGAAATGACTAAACCATCGCCCGAGTCATCAAAAGAAGAGGCACCCAAAGTAGAGTTGAAACCCCTCCCTGAGCACCTCAAGTATGTATATTTAGGTCCAGAGAAAACCTTGCCTATAATTATTACATCAGACCTGAATCCTAATCAAGAGGAGGAATTATTATCAATCTTAAGAGAAAACCGAGAAGCAATAGGCTAGACAATGATAGACATTAAAGGAATAAGCCCTTCCATAGTTCAAAATAAAAATTTAGAAGAACTGATTAGTACTGAGACTAACCACATAGAAGAACCCGAGCCAGAAACTAGTACTGATGCTGGTTCTAGCTTAAATGAGATAGATATAGAGAAAAAAAGAATTTCTGAGACTTATAAACCTAATATCCTATTCCCTTCAACCCAAGAAGCCAGTTCTTCTTACAAAAATCAAGAGGCATGTAATGAAGTGTTAATGGAGTTATTTAAGCAAGATCATATTAATTTATCTGTAAAATTAAACCCACCTTTAGACACCCTTTCAGCATCCATTGAATCAAACTTAACTCCTAAAACTCCATTTATAAGCATTTTAGAAGAATAAATAGAAAAAATTCTTAATAAATATGGGTCTGAGAATGGGATCATAAATTATATCCCTAAAATTAATAATGAATATACCAATAATGGAATTATAAATCAACTTTCTGAGATTGATAATCCAAAATCATTAGAATTTGTCAATCTAATATTTGACATAGGATAGTAAGCTGCATTGTGTCCAACTGAAGATCGTAAATTTAGCACTTGTTGGGAGGCAATCCAATATTTAGTTTTTTTTCATTTACTTTTTTAGTTTATTTTCTTTTTAGGATAATTTGAATAAGTTGGAAGAAGAGCCCAAATTTTCAAAGGCAAGTGCTGGACCAAAAATGTAGTCAGATGTATTCTTTCATGTTCTTTATTATACCCTTTATTTTTTCTTCTCCATTGAGGATAATGTCGATTAAGTTGAGGGGGAGAAAAATAAAAATTTTAAAATTTTAAGTCCTCAAAAAAGCTAGTATTTAGTATTTAGACAACTGATTATGCTTAAGAATCAAATTAAACTAAGCATTTTTAAAAGAAAATTGATGCACAAATCAGAGAATTTGTGAGATATTGAGGAATCAAGTATTAAAAAAATTCAACAAAGAATTAAGTTCAGAACATAAAAAGTTTTTTCTTAGAGCATTTCTAATTTTTTCTACTAGCATTAAAGAATAGTCTACTTTTTATAGGCTTGTGTAGGATAACTATACGTTTCTTCATATAAAAAAATTAAATAAAATAGTTTCCATATAAAAGATTAAATAAAATAGTTTTCATGTACTTCTCACTGAGTAACCGGGCCTCTTTGCCTAAGCAAGCATTGAGTTTTGCATCAAAAGATGGAAAGGGCAAAGAAGCTCGTTGCAAAGCTAGTCTTAACTCGTAGCCTATTTGATTCGAGCTAGTAAGTCCGAGGGATATTCTATACCTAGAGCCCTAAAGTCAACTGGTTTGGGTGTCATTGGCCCAAGACTCGCGATATGGATCAAATAGAAAGCTTAATGGATTAAGACACTCAATAGTGGTACAATATTAAAAAAAAAATATTGGTTTTCCACTGAGTAATCAGGTCCCATTGCCTAAGTAAGCAATGATATTCGCATAAAAAAGTGGGCAATATGAAAATAAAAATCAATAAATAAAGGGCAGAAGTAGCAATACACTTGTCTATATGAAAGTTTAGACAAATCAAAGATAAAGGTAGGATAATTTAGAAAAGGTTCAAAAAAATTTAATATTCTTTACTTAATTTTTCTGTTGATAAGTATTAATATCCTAACAATATATCTCATTTATGCTCTACTGAATATCAATGACCATCTTGAAAACTGCTTAGGTAAAATTTGACACTCTAAAGTTAAAAGGTATTTAAAACTAAATTCTTTTTTTACTTGAGGACGAGCAAAGCTTAAGTTGGAGAGTGTAATAAGTACCATAAATTTATCTATAAAAGCATTAATTTATCAATTAATTTATTCTTATTTTTAAGAATTAATAATTAATTGATACATATTTTTGAGAAATTTATATTTTTATTAATTAAAAAAATTAATTAAAAAAATAATAAAAATAAAAAAATAAAATTTTAATATCAATAGAAAGAGCTTATTTTTTTGATTACAACAAAATAAGTTTCGAACAAAACAGAGCTAAAACAAAAAAGATATAAATTTCTAAAGAAATAAAATAAAAAAAATTAAATGAAAAATAACATACGGCTCAGCCGGCTCAAGCCGCCATGCCGCAGCAGCCGGCACATCCAAACGCACCGAGCCAAGCTGACCAAGATGACACACCAAGCTAGCCATGCTAGCCAACTCAAGCCTAGAAGCTATCCATCGGTCTACAGCACAGTGTGAACCGCCAGCTCAGTAAAAATAGGCGAATCAAAGCTTACCACGTGGTGGACCTAAACCCTTATAGGGTCCACAAAAATTTATCATAGCTCATAGGGTAATCTAGTCCTTTCAATCATCGATAGGAGGCATTGATTGGTTGTAGTGTATGGTGCGGCCGGTCCACGCAGTCCATGGGAATAGTAAATGCGCGATCATATGGTGGTGGTTGCTTGCAGTCAAGATCGGACGATCAAGATTTATTTGATTTTTGATTTCATCTGGATCACCATCGGATGGCAGCGCCTGATTCTAGTTTCGATCCGACGGTCCAGAAAGCACCCGATGGCGATCAGACTCTCAAGCACATGATCAACGGCCTAATTTCCTCCATCAAGTGCAATCCAATGGTCAGAACTTAATCCAACTTGATCTGGACCATTACACGTCCATTTTTGGTATTTTTGGATGCATCGGATCACCATCTAATGGCCAAAAATAAAAGAACTCAACAGAATTTGTTCAGGGGCTATTTTAATCTAAATTTTACTCAGATTTCTTCCTATTTTCATGATTAAAATAGCCCTTAGTCCCACATTGCCTAGAAGAAAATCCTCCAGCCCTCCAACATCTATTTAAGAACCCCCAGGCCTCCAGAAATCAACATCTTTGATCAAGGTGAAGCCTTGGTATAGGGTGAAGTCAGGCTCTGGGTTAATGGCTGCTTCATGGCAACTGGTGCCGAGAGGAAAAGCCGAGCTTCTAAACCATCTTTCCACCAATGCTGATCCAAGATCAGAGATCAGGCTATTTTATTTTATTTTATTTTATGTATTTAAATTCTAAAATTTTAATTAATAAAAATTTTATTATTGCACTTTAATTTTAGCTTTTTATTTTTATTATAATTTAATTTTTATATTTTAATTATTACTTTTTATTTTTTTGTAAGTAGATGCTAAGATCTAACTAGTAGATCTTAGTGTTAGATATATGTGCCCTAGAAGTCAGAATTGGCTGACACTTATAACACACTTCTAGGGGCAAAATTATAATTTTGACTATAATCAATAAAATGGATTATTTTGTATCACATATGTGTATTTAGTGTCTGTGATACGTTCTTTGAGTTAATGATAATGATAATTCATATTTTCAAGAGTTAAAAATTTAAGACATGAATAATCATTATTAACTCATAAAATGCTTCCGACCATAGGATCATCACGAGGATGGTGATTGATCCAAAAGGTTGGTGTACAATCGCTTCTCTTTAGTAGATGAGTCTTGAGTCTACGATGTGGAGACACCCAAGCGAGAGTACAGGTACTCATTAGAGAACGAGGGCACTAAGCGTGACCACTTTGAGTAGTCATTAGGAAGTCTACCTTCTCATCAATGACTGACTCGATGCTGTAGTGGTATGTCTAGTTCTTTGATCTGAGGTGCCATCGACAGTTCACCTTGAGGGTGTTATAGTTTAACTACACCATTACTCGGTCTCCTAGCCATACGGAACCCTGAGGTGTATGTTGGCTATAGCATGTTTATTATAGGAACTGGATAGCATCAAGATGGAATCTATCTACCTCGGTGGTAGAGGAGCAGCCCTATGATGATCATGAGAATCAAGTCTAGAAGCCCATGGCCATGGTAGAGTGAAATAATAGAAGAGTTTCTATTTAGCTTTTCACATCGGACTTGAATCGAATGATTACATCATATGATAGAGACTAGGGTTTGACGAGTTCACCTAAATCCTAATCTGATTGGGGCTCAAGATAGAAGAACTTAATCACATAGGTAGCTACACCAAGAGGTTTGCATTCAGCTTTGATGGGTTGCCACTATATACTGCTAGGTATTACTGATGGATTTTGGAAGCAATTAGAATGATTTAGATGATCGATCATTCTAACTGTTCAAATCAAAAGAGTTTTGATCCATCGAAAGAAATTTCGATGATGTCGATGATAGAGATCATGACATATCCCATTATCATATAGAACTGAACCTAACTGGGTAACACAAATAAGGGTTTGAATCCAGTGATCATCAATTGAACTGATCCAGTTCAATTGATTTGAGTAAGATTCAATTAGGTTCAAGAAAATCGTGCTAGCACTCGATTGAACCTAACGTTCTTCTTTTACTATCATAAATAGTTATCCTGACTGAGCTAAAAGAGTTTGTGCTCGATCAGAGGCCTTCACTTGGTCTGATTGGAACCTGTCCAGATCAGAAAATGGTTGTCTTATTTTGTAAGACAATACCTGCCATTTTTGGTCACTTACTATTTCTCATCCTTTGACTTTGGTCAAATGTTGACCTTTGACTGGTCAAATGTTGACCATTGATACTTTGACTTTTGTCCACATGTCATGCACCTATTGGAGAGCTGGTGGAGGCTTGTCCTCCTATCAAAATCTAGCAAAGAGGTGTTGGATATATGTGTCCTAGAAGCCAGAATTGGCTGACACTTGTAATACACTTCTAGGGGCAAAATTATAATTTTGACTAAAAATCAATAAATGGGTTATTTTCTATCATATATGTGTATTTAGTGTCTGTGATACATCCTTTGAGTTAATGGTAATGATAATTCATATTTTTAAGAGTTGAAAATTTAAGACATGAATAATCATTACTAACTCATAAATTGCTCCTGACCATAGGATCATCACGAGGATGGTGATTGATCCGAAAGGTTGGTGTACAATCGCTTCTCTTTAGTAGATGAATCTTGAGTCTATGGTGTAGAGACATCAGAGCGAGAGTACAGGTACTCGTTAGAGAACGAGGGCACTGAGCGTGACCACCTCGAGTAGTCATTAGGGAGTCTACCTTCTCATCAATGACTGACTCGATGCTGCAGTACTATGTCTGGTTCTTTGATCTGAGATGCATCGGTAGTTCACCTTGAGAGTGTTATAGTTTGATTACACCATTACTCGGTCTCCTAGCCATATGGAACCCTGAGGTGTATGTTGGCTATGACATGTTCATTGTAGGAACTGGTATGCATCAAGATGGAATCTATCTACCTCGGTGGTAGAGGAGTAGCCCTATGATGATCATGAGAATCAAGTTTAGAAATCCATGGCCATGGTAGAGTGAAATAATAGAAAGAGTTTCTATTTAGATTTTCACATTGGACTTGAATCGAATGATTACATCATATGACAGAGACTAGGGTTTGACGAGTTCACCTTAACCCTAATCTGATCGGGGCTCAAGATAGAAGAACTGAATCACATAGGTAGCTGCACCAAGAGGTTCGCATTCAGCTCTGATGGGTTGCCACCATATACTGCTAGGTGTCACTGGTGGATTTTGGGAGCAATTAGAATGATTTAGATGATCGATCATTCTAGCTGTTCGAATCAAAAGAGTTCTAATCCATCGAAAGGAGTTTCGATGATGTCGATGATAGAAATCATGACATATCCCATTACCATACAGAATTGAACCTAACTAGGTCACATAAAAAAGGGTTTAAATCTGGTGATCATCAATTGAACTGATCTAGTTCAATTGATCTGAATGAGATTCAATTAGGTTCAAGGAAATCGTGCTAGCACTCGATTGAACCTAACGTTCTTCTTTTGCTATCATAAATAAGTTATCCTGTCTGAGCCAAAGGAGTTTGTGCTCAAATAGAGGCCTTCATATGGTTTGACAGGAGGTTGTCCAAGTCAGAAAAGGTTGTCTTATTTGTAAGACACTACCTGCCATTTTTGGTCACCTACCATTTCTTATTTTTTGACTTTGGTCAAAAGTCTACCTTTGACTGGTCAAACGTGACCATTGACACTTTGACTTTGAGCCACATATCATGCATCTATTAGAGAGCTAGTGGGGCCTGTCCCCCTACCAGAACCTAGCAAGGAGAAGGGCGCACGCCACCCTAGGCGTGTGCCAAGTTGGAGGCGCCTAGGAGTCCTTATTGGACAAGGACTCCATCTCCTTTTGGATTCCAATTAGAGTTCTTCTGATAGAACCAACTTTGATTGGTCTTAGGCACCCTCTAAGGAGAATCTAGAGGGTTCTTATTCCCACCAATCAGATTTAAATCTGATTTCTATCAAAGGATTGTGATTGGTTGGGAGGAAGAGAGGAGTTGGATCACGCTATGTCTATAAATAAGACCCTGTGCCCAACTCAGATTCTAAGATGCAATTCAATAGAGAAATCCATGCCCCAAGGCCTGCCTCTCCCCTCCTTCTCCACACTACTTAGTCTCCCCCCTGCCTCCACATCCAAAAGGAGTTTGATCTTGGTTGGTGCGATTCAGATCAAAAGAAAGGCTATTCAAAAATAAGAAGGCTGCGCTGCTGCAAAGGACGACTGCTCATCTTCAAAAGAGTTTTGAAGATTCTCCAGATCAGATCACAGATCTAATTTTTTGAGGCATGAATAGAGAAGAAGAGGATACTCCAGATCCAACCCGAAGTGGAAACCGGTAGAGGCCAGGGCTTGCATGGCTAAGATCCAGAACCTTCCGCTGTGCAAACAGGATCATTCAACAGGTAATAGGATTACCCAGATCGAATAAATTAAATTTGATTTTAATTTATCATATTTAATTATTTTAATTTAATAATATAAGAATCAGATCTGAAACAATATCAGATCTAATCTGATGTATCCAAGACTAATGGGATCAAGAGAAAATTTTTTGAAAAATATACTCTTGATCTGATCAGATCTGAACGAACCTGAGACGGGTAAATCAGGATTTCCTTCAACTGGTATCAGACCATTGTTCATAAATGTGAGATCTGATTTTAAAATTTATTTTAATTAGAAAATAAATAATTTAGATGTCACATGAGATGTGATCAGATCGAAATTAGAAAAAAATTAATAAATAATTGTGCATCTAAGATTAGAAGACTATAGCCATGAACTAGTTCTAGAATCAAATAGTTCTATAGAATACTTCATTCTTATTTTGATTAAATCCAGATTAAATTATATTAGATCTTTTATTTACTATTTTTGATATTATAAGTGTTATAATAACACATTAAAAATAGCCAATAAAAATTATTTTAATTTTGAATATCATATGAGATAAGATTGATCGATGTCTAGACTAGTTGTAGAATAGTTTACACTAAATTCTAGATTAGAATTATTTTGATTAGATCAATTTTAAATCTAATTTTTAATAGATTATTATGAGATAATATTAGATCTGAAAACAATGCATGATTATGATACATTGAGATGTATGCAAAATCCTGCCTATGATATAATATGAGCTTATATATGAGAATATATGAAATAGATCTGATATTGTTTTGAGGTTGAATGTGTCCTGATTAAGGCGTCCTCCCTTGGCCGTCCGGGTCATAAGAATGAAGAAGGGTTTAAAGGCCCTCTCTCCCATTCGATGGAGTGTTCTTATGATGTATAGTAGGGTGTGTTGCGGTAGTCATCCTTAAACAAGAATCCAAAACTTACTTTTGCAAAACCCTAGATCCTGAAACCTCTAGGATTTATTGTGCATATTTTATTTTATGAACCCTACTGTAATTAAATTAAGTTTATGGAATATTAATTAGGTCTAAAATTTTGAGAATTTCAGATCTAAGACACTATTCATATACCGGTTCGGCATGGGTAGCTCAATTAGGTTACTAGCGGTTGATCAAACCGAACTGAGTTGTTAGATGGGATCAACAATGCTTAAATTGACCAGCCTAATAGGATTAAGTCTGGTTCAAGATCGAGTTCACGATCAAGCAAGACCTAATTAGGCTTAGAGGTTAGAGTCTGGATTGTAAGCTAACCCAATGGTTCTTGACTCAACAATTTGGTGTCTAAGGTAAGTTTGGCAAATAGACGACCGACTGGTTTTTAATTGAAAGCTACTCGACCTGAATGGCATTCTTTGGTACGAGTTAATGGCATATTCCTTCCATCGGTCTCACTTCCTGACCATATCTGTTGACACAGTTCATATCTGAGGTGGTCAATAATCCAGCTAACCCATGCCACTAGGTTAGTCATCAATTGTTATGACTAAGCCAAGTCTTAGTTTAAGTCGGAGATCCTGAATTACAAAATTCCTCCTAATGCAAAAGATGCTAAGTCTGAGGTTTCACACCATTGTAATGCGTGGCGGGCCCTTCCCAGGGACATTGATTGTTCTCGGCTGGATACAGTTGTCATGTCCTGCACTCAGGAAGATGCAATCATGTCTATTAGCATTGGATTGCTAGTGGGCTGATAATGATTAAGCTCAATGCCTGCATATCGGTGAGAACTCAAGTATAGAGAACCGCAGTCATACTGCCAAATAGTGGGTAAGTCCTCGACCTTAACTCAAGGAGTGGGATCAATATCCGGATATGGTGAGATTCCAGAATTAGAGAACCAAGGTTCGGTGCACCATGATTAGATTGAATCATTACAAGAGTGTTCACTCATTGGTTAACCCATCACCAATAACTGTTAGGTGAGGTGTATGAGTAAGTTGGTGAGAACGCACCCACACACTAGAAACATTTAATCGTGGAGATTTTCGCATCTCTACAGAAGGGAGTGTTAGGGATCCGAGGAAAAATAGTGGGAGCTTAAGTCTGTGTTAAAGAATAACAAATTCGCTAAACACAATCAATGCGTCAAGTCAAAATCCTATAGCTATCTAACTAGAATACCTTTGACTCTGCTACTAGGAATATGTCTTGCGTCAACAATCGATTGGCACGTATCTTGACACACATTTAGACTGACTGACCCAATTATAACAGAATCTGCTAGGCAGGAACTGACAAAAGTAGTTATGAGTGTTTATCGAGAAGATCCACCGCAATCGTTCTTGGACCAGGACCCTCCCACAACTGTACCAGACACAACATCCACTCCCGTGAAACAGAGAAGTCATCTGTCGTGGAAAAATAAGATTTGACGAAAGATAATAATGGCCAGGATAAGGCAATGTGATATGTACTAAATATACAACACATTGGGTATAGGACTGTGCTCGAGTTGTATCCTGTCTGGGAAGTCGATTGAATCATGATGAGCATTCATAGCATAACGACAACTAACTGTGAATGACCGATACAAGCGCAGATAGCTGCTCGCCACATTGTCACTTCCGCAGGAGCATTGATCTGTAACAGAGTCACGGCATACAAGCACGATGACTTTAGGCTAATTGAGGACATAAGTACTTCTGACTGCAGGACTAAACTTGAGCAAGCCGTGAATGACTTGACCTATAGCCGATATCATTCTGCACAATCCTTGTATACTGCATGCATATGCAGAGCAAATATCATCACGAATCCGCCTCACACACATGCATATGAAACTTCACAAATTTCTTGGCCGACAGATTAATTAATATGACTGGTATACTCGCTGGAGACTTGTCTATGAAAAGCGTTCTTAATAGCTGCAGTTCTTGCTAATGCCAACGGGAGCTTCCTTCCAAAAAGAAAGTTCTTATGCAATAGTAAAAAGAAGTCTGTGAAAATATGCAAAGGAAAGTGGAGTCGAAAGAAGACAGAAGCAGAATCATGAGAGAAAAAAGAGGTCGATGGCAAAGGAAAGTGATTTTACCATTGACAAACACCACCCGCCCGAACGGCATGGGAAGCGAACTGTCCCTACTTATCCCTGGCCATTCCTGAAAGAACAAATGAAGCGAGTCCTTCTGAGGTATGCTCGTTTATATGATTGTGTCTATACCTTACGGTTTCCTACATCTAGTATGGGTGCTTGTCTCTGATTCTAGTGCGCTCATTCTGTGCCAACTTCTATGCAGGGTCTTGAGGATAGCAGGGAAGGCTTCTGAGGGATGGAGGACATGACCTACGCGTTGGATAATGGAGCAAGAGTTGCTGCAGTAGCCATGGACATTACCCTCTGCCGATTACCATCCGGTTTAGACTTAGTTTTGAAAAGACTGTTTTATTTTGTGCCTGCCAGCCAGGCAGGAATTTGATTTCTGTTTCATTGCTTAGCACAAAGAAAGGTTATGTGATCACCTTCTTTAAGGACCATTGTAACATTCTTTTGAAAGAAATTAAAATTGCAAATGGTTTCTTATTAATGGTCTTTATGAGACCTACATATACTGATGTACTTGTTCTAACTATCGTAGCAAAACAGTGAATGCCAAACGACCTGAGGATAATTAC
>QRFJ01005719.1:0-58386 GCA_006176705.1 Cocos nucifera
CTCGAAACTCCTTTCGATGGATCAGAACTCTTCTGATTCGAACAGCTAGAATGATTGATCATCTAAATCATTCTAATTGCTCCCAAAATCCACCAGTGACACCTAGCAGTATATGGTGGCAACCCATCAGAGCTGAATGTGAATCTCTTGGTGCAGTTACCTGTGTGATTCAGTTCTTCTATCTTGAGCCCCGATCAGATTAGGGTTAAGATAAACTCATCAAACCCTAGTTTCTGTCATATGATGTAATCATTCGATTCGAGTCCAATGTGAAAATCTAAATAGAAACTCTTTCTATTATTTCACTCTGCCATGGCCATGGGCTTCTGGACTTGATTCTCATGATTATCATAGGGCTGCTCCTCTACCACCGAGGTATATAGATTCCATCTTGATGCAATCCAGTTCCTACAATGAACATGTTATAGCCAACATACACCTCAGGGTTCCACATGTCTAGGAGATCGAGTAATGGTGTAGTCAAACTATAACACCCTCAAGGTGAATTGCCGATGCACCTCAGGTCAAAGAACTAGACACACTACTACAGCATCGAGTCAGTCATTGACGAGAAGATAGGCTCCCTAATGACTACTCGAGGTGGTCACGCTCAGTGCCCTCGTTCTCTAACGAGTACCTATACTCTCGCTCCGGTGTCTCCACACCGTAGACTCAAGACTCATCTACTAAAGAGAAGTGATTGTATACCAACCTTCCAGATCAATCACCATCCTTGTGATGATCCTATGGTCAGAAGCAATTTATGAGTTAATAATGATTATTCATGTCTTAAATTTTCAACTCTTGAAAATATGAATTATCATTGCCATTAACTCAAAGGATGTATCACAGACACTAAATACACATATGTGATAGAAAATAACCCATTTATTGATTTTAGTCAAAATTACAATTTTGCCCCTAGAAGTGTATTACAAGAGTCAGCCAATTCTGGCTTCTAGGGCACATATATCTAATATCAATCTCCCTGCATCCTAAATATGACTTTAGGTATGAAAATATGTCAATCCCAATATCATATTCTTTTCTCTTTTAGTTTTATGATAATGATTTATTTAATAAAATATTAGAAACCATTTCTAATTTTCATCATATTTTGATCAAAGTCTTCCTGAATCATCATTTGTTTGAAGTAGGTAGGATGCTATTTTCTCTTACCAAGAGTGATCGATTCCATGTTAACTTACTCATATCCTTCATATATAATCTACTATATCTAGATCATCCCGTACATGACTGAGTCATGAATGAGTATGAACCAAAATATGAATTCATATATTTGAGATTCCATGGTAGTTTTAGGTCAAAAGATTATATGTGCAATTCCACTATGAGAATCATCTATTGACATGTAGATAAGACTCCATTAGATATTCTCAACTTGAATCAATTCAGTGAACTCATTCTCTAATGAGCATCCATATCTTTATATTAGTGTCATACACAAGTGATTGTGAGATCAATCACCCTCTTATTTGAGCATACAAAAGATGTGCTAGTCTTATCGAAAATATTGATCCCCAACTCAATGTTCCATCGATCAGAAATATTTAAATTAGGGTTTTAAGATTTTAGATCTCACTGGTATGATCTCATCATAATCCTAAAATCATAGCCTTAATTTATGGGATTTATCATAATCTTAAATAAATAATATGACACTACATATGATGAAATAATACCTTTATTTATTTAAAAATATCATTACATGAGTTTGGAAGACAAAGAACAACCCAAAAATAGATTGGCTTGAGGGCATATTCCTTTCACAGAGAGCTTGGAATAGATGTGTGGCACTGATGCACTGACAAAGGTTCTTCCATGGGACAACTTTCATATATGTGTGGCACTGATGCATTTGATGGACAAGAAGGAGTTGCCCCAAGCCTTAGGGCACCAAGGTGGAAATTGAAAGAGCAAGGATGGTTCTCCCAAGGCTTGAAAGATTATGAAGGAGTCAAGGTGGTGGTTCCTATAGGCTTGAATCGGCTGGAGTTGTATCAATTGAGAAGAAGGGTTGATGCACTATTGAGTTGGCTCGGATACAGGTTGAGCCGGCTTGGGATGAGATCAAGCTAGCTCGGATCGAAATCGAGCCATCTCTCTTAGACAAATAATTTGAAAATCTATGGCTTGACAGGCAGTCGAGCCACCTCGAGTGTTCATCAAGCCAGCTCGGACAGGTGGATAGATGAGCACAGGTTTTCTTTGTTTGGTCTTGGATTGGATCTAATCTAAGGGATCTTAAGGCTTGAGTTGAGAGGTCTTAAGATGGTTAATTCATATATAGGATTGGATCTTTAGTCCTAGGGATGAGAGCATGCAAGATATGGGCTTGGATGAGTGCTTTCTTATATGAGTTAGTCTAAAAAAAAATTTTAGGACTGAGTCATGTTGACTCAGGGCATTTATATATACTTTATATATGTAATATTTTTTAACAAGAGAATACAAAAATTTCTTTTCTTCCTAAAACTCTAATCTTCTCTCTCTGAATTTGCCACCCATCTCTTGGTGTCTATTCATCAGGGCTGCCATCTCCTTCTAGTTAGAAGTCTTTGGTTGCTGGTTTTAGATCTTCTAATCTCCAGTGAATCGATCCTTTACAGACCTTTTCTTGATCAGGATCCAATATAGATTCCTCTTGAGTACGAACTGGAACTCCCTAGGCCAAGGATCGGGCTTGTTCCCCTCTTCTAGGATGTTTTTGTTTGTACTTAGAAGCTTTTCATGCCAGATTGAGACTTCTTCTCCCCCCTTTTGTAGTTGTCCTTTTTCATTTTTTGAACATCTTCTTTGCTTCTATAGTGCCAAACTCCTTTAGGTTTATCATTGAGTTCATCTTTCTTTGTCTCTCCGTTGAAGTTTGTCCATCCATTTTCTTACTCCGAAACTACTATACTTTTAAGTGCCATCCTTCTACGAAGGACTGGTGGTACTTCTCGCCTCAGTTCGGTAAGAAAAGATTGCTGAAAGGTGCTTCTTCTTCTATCCATAATTGGAAGGGGGGGTTTCTCTTTGTATCCTGCCCAACTTTAGAGTTAGGGCTTCCTCCCTAGGATTTTCTTAGAGAATTAGTCCGACGAGCTCCCAGTCTAGAGAGGGACGACCTTGAGTCCGCCAATAAACTCAGGAACTACCAGGCTCCCCTCCTATCTAAACTTCTAAAGGACCATACTTTGCTCAATATGGGCCTGAGTCCTCTTAATCCCACTGGTATATCTCTGCACTTCATAAAATTTCTTCTTCTTCTTCTTCTTTGTCTTCTTTTTTTTTTTGACCATTTTTTCTTCTTTATTGTAGAGATGGACACTTAGACAGCTGAAATGCTCCCTAGGGGGCTTCAAGCACACAAGAGAAAAGAAAAGGCTCCTAGCAAGGTTTCAAAGATGGCAAGGGTTGATACCTCGAGCTTTGCAGCTTCTAGTAATGCCACTGTCGCTCCTAAGGTTCCCGATGGCATCGAGGTTGCACCGGTCACCAAGGTGGGCACTATTAATGGGGCCGCAGTGCCCCCTACATCCTCTGGCCCTTCCATCGAGGTTAAAGCTTTGGAGCTTCCTATGGGAGGAAAAAAGAAAGAAAAAAGAAAGAAGAAATAGAAGTCAATTACTGTGAAAGTTTGATGTAAAGCTCATCCCAATAAGTTCGATAATGCTGATGAAGACTCAGAAGAAAATTTCTTCTACAATCAAAACATCATCAGAGATCTGGTCGATAAATTTGCCCTACCCAAGGTGGTAGACAAGATCGCTGACTATGATTATGAGCAGTGTACTTGGGATTCCCTCGAAACCTTCCTTGAGGTAATTATCTTGTCCCTTCTTTCTTCCCTCCTTTTTTTTTATATGCATATATATGCCTAATTCAATTCACCTTTTGTAGTTGGGTCATCAATTGTTTGCTCATATAAAAATGGTGAACCGCTTGAGGTCAGAAGCATTGAAGGCTCAAGAGGATCATTAAGCCAAAGTTAGCCACCTTCAAGAAGAGAAAGCCGCAGAGGTCAATCGCCTCATGAAGGAGAAGGCTGCCTAGATCGAAGCTCTTCAAGAGGTGCTAAAAAATAAGGAGCAAACATTGGTGGAATTGAAGGCCATCTTGGCTTTGGAAGAAGAGAGGAGGAAGAAAGTTGAAGTCGAGATTGCCGAATTAAAGGAGCAAGTTTCGAGATGGATCTTGGAGGCAAAGGCCCAGGCAATAGAGAAATTCAAGGTCTCTTTTGAGATGTGGGACCTGAATGTCCAGTTTAGCCAGGAGGCCTTCATCAAGAGGTTCAAGCTTTGCGAGGATAGGATAGCCAGTAAGTTTCTCGAGCTCGACCTTAGCTTCTTATATGAAGGAGCCTAAGGGCGAAGTGGAACCATCCACTACCACGGTTAACCTCCCCCTGTTGAGCCCACCAATGAAGAGCTGGGGCTGAGTGATGCTACGATGAACTTCTTGGTAGCTCCCCCGAGGTCTCAGACCTCTTTTCATTGTATTTTTTTTTTATTTTTTCTTCTTGTACTTGGACATTTTGAATTAATGAAAAGAAAATTTTTTTTATGTTTATACTGTGGTATGTTTATGTTTTAGAATGCCTATAGCGAAGATAATCATGCTTCAACTCCTCCTATCGATGGTACCCTGTTGCCCTAGGGACTTGCGATCTATCATTAAGAATCTAAAGAGGGAGTTTCACCAAACTAAGAGAAAATTGAAGAAAGCAGAGGATGAGCTTTAGAAATTGAAGAAGCATTATTCGAAAGCTACAATTGAAGTCACCCATCTTCGACAAGTCCATAAAAAGGATGCTATGGACTACATCAATAAGAAGCACCATCTGATAGAGGAGTTGGAATGGATGAAGAAGCTCGATAGTGATAAGGCATGGACTTTAACGGCCAAAGCAAGATCTCTAGAGATCGAGTTGAAGGCTGCGCAGCAAAGGATTCGATTACTCAAAGGAAGCTCGATGTAGTCCACCAATCGGGAGTAATATGGTTGGGACTGGACAAAAAAGTTCTCCAAGCTCCAAAATCAATTACAGACAGTTGAGGACTCTCATAATGAATACAGATGTGATTGGTGTGACCAAGTCACCGACCTTAAGGGGAAGCTTCGAAGAGTTGATGATGAGATCGCTCGACTTCGATGATAATTATCTGAAGGAGCTCGAGCTAGTTCAAGTAAGGACTTGACAAAGGTTCTATCTTTATGGAGCTCTCTGAAGAGCTTATCTACTTTGTATGGAAACAGCCAAATGAAAGTGTAGGAGTTAAAGATGCAGATGGTGAGGCTGAGTCAGCTATGCTGAGAAAGAAGTTAAGGAAAGTTGAGGATGACTCACGGAGGCATAAGAAGTTATTGAGTGAAAGCCTGATGGTTCAGCAAGAGCTCAAAGAGAAGATTAAAAATTTAAAGTTATCCTTGATATTGGCCGATGCTGGCAGTCCAAAGTTCGACACCAAATAGGGCTTCGACATCTTTTTCTTTCTTTTTTTTTATAACTGGTCTCATGGACCTCCCCTTGTATTGAACTTTTTATTTTTATGGAAACATTATTTTGATTACTTCATCTCAGTCGTATGCTCGCGTAGTTTCTCCACTTCTTCTGTCTTATACAACCAGAGGTCTTCATCCATGTCAGGATGAGTTTGTCTTCCTATTTCTGATATGGTTAGCCTTTATTCTTGTTAGGATGAGATTCTTCTCCTATTCCTAATAAGATCATCAGAGCATGAAAGAACTGTTGAGAGGATATCTTTCCTTTGACCTGTGTCAGGATGAGGTTCTCCTCCTATTTTTGATATGGTTGGCTTTTATCATTGTTAGGATGAGGTCCTCCACTTGTCCCTAACAAAGTCATTGGGGCATAAAAGGATTGTTGAAAGGATCTCTTCCCTCCTCTTATCTTGAACAATTGAAGTTCTTCATCCATGTCAGGATGAGATTCCCCTTCTATTCCTGACATGGTTAGTCTTTATCCTTGTTAGGATGAGGTTCTCCTCCTATTTCTAACAAGATCATTGGGACATAAAAGGACCATTGAGAAGGCCTCTCCCCTTTGACCCATATTAGGATGAAGTTTTTCTCCTATTTCTGACATGGTTGGCTTTTATCTTTGTTAGGACGAGATCCTCCTCCTATCCCTGACAAAGTTATTGGAGCACAAAAGAGCCGTTAAAAGGTGTTGCTCCAAAAATTGATTTTGATGATTATAAAGCATTTGAGAGGATTACTAATGAATTTGGCTTGAAAAAAGATTTTTTGTATTTCAAGAGTAAAATCATAATTTTATCAAATTTTGATCTGAGAATCTCAAGAGCAAGTATGGAAGATTTTTGATTCTTTGGAGGCAGTCCCATGATTTTTGGATGCATATTTTGGGAGAAAATCAAGTTTGAAGCAAAAGGGTCGACCCCTAGGTCTCTTACTGAAACGAGCTGTTTGGCATGCTGTCTCTATGCTAAGGGTCGACCTCTGCTATTCTGAAGGTTAAAAATATAGAATAGTTGATTTTTTGAATTCTGTCTCATTGGTCGACCTCAAGATCGACCCCTATGCTAGAGGTCGATCCATGAGTCGACCCCTTTGACAGAAATCTTCTGCAATGGTTAGTTTTATCCAATTTTGGTAGCTTTTAATACTTTCTTGAAGATCTCCAATGACTATAAATCTTATCTAGGATTCTCTCCTCCACCTATTGAAGATTTAAAAGGCTTTGAAAAGGAAAAAAATATAAGAGATTTCAACATTCAATTCAGCCCTAAGCAAAAGTCATCTTCAAGCAAAGAAGCTTTCATTTCGAGTTCACTAACCTTTCAAGAGCTCATTCAAGTCACCAACAATCTTGAGAAAAATCAGAAAAGCTTTCTCCATTATTGTGAAAAGCATTATTAAGATTTTATTTACTCATTAAGGGAGCTAAATTTATATTTGATTGTCATTAACTCTTATACTCTGCTTTATTATTTTGATTCAAGTTTTGGGAGGATTTCAAAACTTGGAAGGATTGATCTGAACCTTAAATTAGAGTGTGTAGGATTGGCTTGTATCCAAAAAATAAGTATGCTAGGTTAAGATAGCTAGGGTCAAAGGTACCCATGTTGTATTCTGATTGAATATATTTAGTGATTTTGAATTTTCAGGTAGGAGCTTGGGGAGTAGATGTAGGTGCAAGAAAAATACCGAATCACTATAAATCTTTATTGTTTGTGGTGTGCTTGCTATCTTTCTTTTCTTAGTTTATTAAATTCTTGCTTCCTAATCTTTTATATATTTATCTAACCTAAATTGCTTCACATACACTACTTGCATGTCATCATTCAATCTTGACAACTTTAAATTAGCTTTAAAATTTTAAAAACCCAATTCACCCCCCCTCTTACGTTGCATAGCTAGGCAACAAGTGGTATCAGAGCCCAGTGCTCTAACCCTACTTTGATTTAACCATCAAAGAGCCAATGATCTATGGTAATCCAAGTTAGTATTTCTCTAGTTGGGAGGTAGTTTACAAATCAACCTTTACTTTTCAATGAGTTAAACTATACCTATTGGAAAGCTCGAATGAGAATATTCATACAAGTACTTGACTATGATATATAGAGTATCATAGTTAATGGACCACATACATCCACTAAGATAATTGATGATGTGGAATCAACCAAATTCGAAAGAGAATGAGATGAGGTTGATAAGAAAATGGCTCAACTCAATGCAAGAGCCATGAATGTTTTATATTATACTTTAGATGCTAATGAATTTAATTGCATTTCAACATGCATATCGGCTAAGAAAATATAGGATAGATTAGAAGTAACTCATGAAGGCATTAATCAAGTTAAGGAGTCAAAAATTAACATGCTTGTACATAGATATGAACTTTTCAAAATGGAACATGGTGAGTCAATAATTAAAATATTTACTAGTTTTATGGATATTATAAATGATCTTAAAAATCTTGGCAAGTCTTATTCTAACAATGATCTTATGAGGAAGATTCTTAGATCTTTGCCTAAAACATGGAAGGCCAAAGTGACTGCAATCCAAGAAGCCAAAGATTTGAATATTTTATTCTTGGAGGAGCTTCTAGGATCACTAATGATGCATGAGCTAAGCATGAAATAACATTAAGAAGAAGATGTCAAGAAAAAGAAGACAATAGTCTTTAAATCTACCACTCAACAAGATGAAGAATCCAATGAAATGAAAGATGAAAAATGAGATGAAGAAATAGCCCTCATCATAAAAAAGTTTAAGAGATTTTTGAAGAAAAAATAAGAGATAAGAAAGAGGCCATCTACCAAAGGAGAGCATAGCAAGGAAAAGGATAGGGAGCAGCCTCTTATTTGTTATGAATGTAAAAAGTCTGGATACTTTAGATCTGAATGTCCTCAACTTAAAAAGATTTTCAAGAAATACAAAAATAAAGCTATGGTGGCAATATGGAGTGACAGTGACGACTCAAGCTTCGAAGAGGAAGAAGTTCATGAACAAGCCAACCTGTGCCTTATGGCATATGAAAATGAGGTAAGTGCTGAAATCTCAAATGAATTTACATTTGAAGAACTTCAAGAAGCCTTCTATAATTTAGTAGATGATTTAAAGAAGTTAGGAACTAAAAACAAAGATCTAAAATTTAAGAATCAAATCTTACTAAAAGAAAATAAAATTATTCTAAGTGAAAAACTAGTCTTAACTCAAGAGAATCTAAATTTGAAAAATAAAATCGACAAGATAAAACTGATAGTTGAAAAATTACTTTAAGTTTAAATAAACTTCATATGATTCTTGAAAATCAAAAGGCCATTTATGATAAGGTCGGTCTAGGCTATAAACCCTTAAGAAAATAAAAATTTCTAAAAAATATTTTTGTAGATTCATAAAGCAATAAATTTTTAAATGTTACTTGCTTTAAATGTGGTAAACTAGGACACAAATCTTATACATATTTCTCTAACAATTTAAATATAAAAAAAATATGAGTTCTAAAAGAAACCATTGTGACTAACCTTAAAGGACCCAAGAAAACTTGGGTACCTAGAGTAAGAACTTGATTTTACATGTAAGTATGTCTTGCATCCAAAGAAGAAAATTAAAGATGGTATCTTGATAGCAGATGCTCAAGATACATGATCGATGATGAGTTCCAATTCATGATGCTTGATACTAAAAATGGAGGAATGGTCACCTTTGGAGACAATGGCAAAGAAAAGATTATCGGTATAGGTAACATTGGTATCACTCCCTCCAAGTATATTGAAAATATTTTATTAGTAGATGGTTTGAAACACAATCTTTTAAGTATTAGTCAACTTTGTAAAAAGGATTACAAAGTTAGTTTTGAATCTTCATTATGCATTATAACTAGTCCCAATGATGATGGTATTAAGTTTGTTGGACATAGACATGGTAATGTTTATATGATAGATTTGATTGATCTTTCTATGATAAACATGCAATGTCTAGTAGCTATGAATGCCAAAATTAATAAGACTAGTTAACTTTAGCACCATAGACTTGTACACATTAGTGTGCATTCACTTTCAAAGCTTATAAAAAAAAATTAGTTATCAATTTATCAAAATTAAATTTTAAAAAAGATAAAATTTGTGATACATGCCAACTAGATAAACAAACTAGTGTTTCATTCAAATCTAAGAACATTATTTCAATTTCTAGGCCATTGAAACTATTGCACATGGATTTGTTTGGTCCTATAAAAATAATAAGCTTAGGTAGAAAATGTTATGATTTTGTAATTATCGATGACTACTCACATTTTACATAGATTTTTTTTTGGCACATAAAGATGAAACTTTTCATATTTTCTCAAATATTTATAAAAAAGTTATAAATAAAAAAAAAATTTAATTCAAAGCATTCGAAGTGATCATGGAACCGAATTTGAAAACTAAGATTTTGAAAAATTTTGTGATGAAAAAAAATAAGCCATAATTTTTTAGCACCTAGGACACTCCAACAAAATGGAGTGGTAGAAAAAAAATAGGACTCTAGAAGAAATGACCCATATCATGCCATGTGAAAGCAACCTCCCAAGATACTTTTGAACGGAAGCAATTAACATGGCATGTTACGTCTTAAACCATGCCCTAATCAAACTAATTTTAAAGAAAACATCTTATGAGCTTTGAAAAGGAAGAAAATCTAACATTGCATATTTTCATGTTTTTGGTTGTCGATGTTTTATTTTGAATAATGGTAAAGAAAAACTAGGTAAATTTGATATAAAATTTGATGAAGCTATTTTTCTTGGTTATTCCTCCTCTAGTAATGCTTTTGGAGTTTTTAACAAAAGAACTTTAGTCGTAAATGAGTCAGTATATGTTGTCTTTGATGAGACTAATGCTCTTCCATCAAAGAAGAGTGAGGATGTTGATGATGTAGATTACGTTATAGAAGGGATGAAAGAGATCACCCTAAAGAATTTAATGATTCAAAATAAAGAGGATCATGAAGACAAGCAAGAAAATGAAAGTGAAGGACAATGAGAACAACCTCAACGTACAAATGATCTTTCAAAAGAATGGAGGTATATAGAACTCGCTCTTTACTTAGAGATGCATACAATCATTTTGCTTTTATTTCTCATTTTGAACCTAAAATCATAGATGAAGTCGAAAATAATTATAATTGGATAAATGCAATGCAAGAGAAACTTAATCAATTCGAAAGAAATAATGTATGGACCTTAGTATCAAGACGTAAAAATCATCCAATAATTGACACAAAATGGGTATATAGAAATTAATTGGATGAAAATTGAAATATAAATAGGAATAAAGCAAGATTAGTTGTAAAGAGTATAATCAAAAAGAAAAAATTAATTTTGATGAGATCTTTGCATCTGTTGCTACACTAGAAGCAATTAGACTTTTACTTGCTTCTGCATGCTTTATGAATTTCAAGTTATTTTAAATGGATGTTAGAAGTGCTTTTCTAAATGGATATATTTGAAGGAAAATCCTGATTTTTCAGGGTCAGGTTCGTTTAAATCTGATTGGATCAAGAGGCATATTTCAAAAACTTTTTCTTAGATCCAAATCAGATCCGACATTTTTTAGATCTAATTTTATGATTTGGTAATCAAGAAAATTAAATTAAATCAAATCTAAATTAATTTTACCTTGATTCTGGGTAATCTGATTATCCGTTGATGATCGTGCTGAAGCCCTGAGGTTCTAGATCTAGCCATGCAAGCGCCTGGCTTTTACCAATATCAACTTGGGCTAGATCTGGAGATCTTCTCCTTCCTTATCTCATCTCCAAAAATTAGATCTAAATCTAATTTGGAGGATCTTCAAAACTCCTTTTGAAGATCAGTAGTCATCTCTGCAGCAGTGTTGCCTTCTTCCTTTCTCGTCAACCTTTTCTTACCTGAATCATACTAATCTGAAGGTCCAACTTTCTTGAGCGTGGAGAGGAGAGAGAGGATCAAAAAGGTGGTATGGAGGAGGGAGAGGGGCAGCCTTAGGGTGTGGATAGGAGAGAAGTCTATCAAAAGTGGGCGCAGACAGGTCCTTATATAGACCATGCTGCGCTATGCAGTGCCACATCATCCCGGTCAATCACATTGCTTCATTTAATTAGATCTAAATCTGATTGGTGGGATGACATCATCTGATCCAATTAGATGAGAGATCCATAGATTCATCCTAAGGTGGTGCCTAAGACTGGTCAAAGTCTATAGGTGAGAGTTACCTAGTTTGAATCCAAGAAGCAACTTGGAGTCCCATCCGTATGGAACTCCAGGCATCCCTATCCATAGGCACACGCCATCCTAGGCATGCACCCCCTCCTTTCCAATTTCCAATGAGGGGATAAGCCCCTATTTGCTCTCCAATAAGTGCATGACACATGGGCAGATGTCCAAGGGTCAAAGGTCAATGTTTGACCAAAGTTAAAGGACAAGAATTAGCAGGTGATAGAAAATGGTAGGTGTTGTCTCAAATTTATCTCATAAATTAAGATAATCTTTTTTTGACCTAAACAAGCTCCAGTCAGACTAAGTGAAGGTACTTGAGTGAGCACAAACTCATTTGGCTCAGTCGAGAGAACTTTTAATGATAGAAAAAGGAGAATGTTTAGGCTCAATCATGTGCTAGCATGATTTACTTGAACCTAATTGAATCTAATTCAAATCAATTAAACTAGATTAGTTCAATTGATGATATTCAGATCCAAACTCTTATTTGTGTGACCTAGTTAGGTTCAGTTCTGTATGATAATGGGATATATAGTGATCTCCATCATCAACATCATCGAAACTCCTTTCGATGGATTAGAACTCTTCTGATTCAGACAACTAGAATGATCGATCATCTAAATCATTCTAATTGCTCCCAAAATCCATCAGTGACACCTAGCAGTATATGGTGGCAATCCATCAAAACTGAAGATGAACCTCTCGGTGCAGCTACTTGTGTGATTAAGTTCTTCTATCTTGAGCTTCGATCAGATTAGGGTTAAGGTGAACTCGTCAAACCCTAATTTCTATCATATGATTTAATCATTTGATTCAAGTTCGATGTGAAAATCTTAATAGAAACTCTTTCTATTATTTCACTCTCTGCCATGGCCATGGGCTTATGGACTTGATTCTCATGATCATCATAGGGACTGCTCCTCATCCACCGAGGTAGATAGATTCCATCTTGGTGCAATCCAATTCCTACAATGAACATGCTATAGCCAACATACACCTCAAGATTCCAAATGGCTAGGAGATTGAGTCATGGTGTAGTCAAACTATAACACCCTCAAGGATGAACTGCCGATGCACCTCAGGTCAAAGAACCAGACACACCACTGTAGCTTCGAGTCAGTCATCGACGAGAAGGTAGACTTCCTTATAACTATTCGATGTGGCCACGCTCAGTGCCCTCATTCTCTAATGAGTACCTGTACTCTCGCTTCGGTGTCTCTACACCGTAGACTCAAGACTCATCTACTATAAAGAAGCGATTGTATACTAACCTTCTAGATCAAACACCATCCTCATGATGATCCTACGGTCAGGAGCATTTTATGAGTTAATAATGAAGATTCTTGTCTTAAATTTTCAACTCTTGAAAATAAGAATTATCATTACCATTAACTTAAGGGATGTATCATAGATACTAAATATACATATGTGATAGAAAATAACCTATTTTATTATTTATAATCAAAATTATAATTTTGCTCCTAGAAGTGTATCACAAGTGTCAGCCAATTCTAGCTTCTAGGGCACACATATCTAATAAACTTTTAATTGACCTAAAGCCAATTGGCTATAAATCTAAGTCCCATCTTCTCAAGATGGGCTTCAATCTTCTGCTGGCCCAATGGCTTTGTAAGCTGGTCTGCCACATTATCTGTAGAGTCGACTCTCTTGACCTCGACGTAATCCTTCTCGAGGTAATCGTGAATGAGGTGGTATCGCCGCTTGATGTGCTTGGATTTTTGGTGAGACCTTGGCTCCTTAGCAAGGGCTATGGCGCCATTATTGTTGCAGTACAGAGAAATGGCATCTGATGGCATCACTTTGATCTCTGTGGCAACCTTCTTGTACCAAAATACCTCCTTTGCAGCTTCTGACGTAGTGATATATTCTACTTCCATGGTGGAATCTGCTATCACTGTCTGCTTGGAACTTTTTTAATGGACAGCTCTATTGCACACAAACAGACTTTCAGATGTTGACTTTCGATCATCTACATCGGACATAAAATCCAAGTCCGTATACCCCTAGACTTGGAGTTCTCCATTGCCAAAAACCAATATCAAATCTTTAGTTCTTCTTAAGTACCTAAGGATACATTTCATAGAAGTCCAATGTTCTTCACCTGGATTTGACTAATATCTGCTCGTGACACTCACGACATGGGCTATATCAGGTTGTGTACATAACAGGCATACATGAGGCTCTCTATTGCTGAAGCATATGGGATCTTGCTCATGCGTTCTATTTCCTCAGGTGTGCTAGGGCACATCTTCTTAGAAAGATGAATGCTATGCCTGAAGGATACTAAACCCCTCTTAGAGTTTTTCATACTAAACCTCTTTAGTACTTCCTCTATATACATCTTCTGTGAAAGTCCTAGCATCCTATTCAGTCTATCTCTATAGACCTTAATTTCTAGAATAAAGGATGCTTCTCCTAGGTCTTTCATGGACAATTTTTTAGATAACCATATTTTAACTATGGTCAACATGGAAATATCATTCCCAATAAGGAGGATGTCATCCACGTACAATATGAGGAAGACAATAGCACTCTCACTGATCTTTTTGAAGACGAAAAATCTTTTTCGATCTACGAGGTGGAGGAGGTAGTGTATGGATTGGCTTAACCTGATTTGGTTCCATGTGGTCCTTAGCTCGTTGCTCTTGTGAGACTTTCTCTTCGAGCTTGATCTGCTTTCCAATGCTGCTATCTTGAATAAACTATTTTTCAAGAAAGATGGCATGTCGACTCACAATCACATTATGATCTTCTGGAATGTAGAAATAATATCCTAATGACTCTTTAGGATATCCTATGAATCGAGCTCTAAAGGACCTAAAGTCTAACTTGTCCACTTGTTGTCATTTGATATGAGCCGGATAATCCCAAATTCTGAGATGACTCAGACTTAGTTTCTTACCATGCCATATCTCATATGGTGTGGTAGGAACGGTTTTAGAAGGAACCTTATTCAGTGAGTATATAGTAGTTAACATATAGTATCCCTAAAAAAAATCAGAAAGATCTATATAGCTCATCGTGGATCGGACCATATCTAATAGGGTTCGATTTCTCCGTTCTGAAACTTCGTTGAGTTGAGGTATTCCTGGTGGAGTTCATTAAGAGACTATGCCATTTTTCTTGAGATAGTCCAGAAATTCCTGACTAAGGTATTCACCTCCTCGATTTGATCGAAAAATCTTAATGAATTTTCCAGTTTGCTTTTCTACTTCATGTCTGAACTCCTTGAACTTTTCAAATGCTTCAGACTTGTATCTCATAAGATACACATACCCATACCTAGATAAATCATCAATAAAAGTTATGAAGTAGACTAAATTGCCTCTAGCTGGTACATCAAATGGGCCGCACACATCAGTATGTACTAGGGCAAGAAGATCCGTGGCCCTTTCCCCATGTCCTACAAAAGGGAGCTTAGTCATTTTGCCATGAAGACTGGATTCACAAATTAGATATGACTCAGAAGTCAACGAACTTAATAGCTCAATTTTCTTTAATTTGTTAATCCTATCTTCTGCTATATGACCTAATCTTAGGTGCCATAGATACTTATCATTAGGACTATCTCTAGGATGTTTTGATTCTATAGCATTCACATTTCGCTCAAAATTAAAAATAGATACATCAACATGTAACTGATAAATATCGTTAATAAGGAAACCACTTACAATTTTATTTTTTTTATAAAGAATATTACAATGGTCCTCAAGAAAACTAATTACATAGCCTTCTAATGCAAGGCAAGAAATAGAAATTAAATTCCTGCTTGCTGTAGGTACATAATAATAGTCTTTTAATACTAAGTCTAAACTAGATGGTAGTTGAAGAGGGTATGTTTTCACAACCACGACAGCAACTCTTGCTCCATTTCTGATGCATAGGATCATCTCTCCATCCCTCAGCCTCTTACTATCCTCAAGATCCTGCATAGAAGTGCATAAGTGAGCACTAGAACCAGAGTCAAGAACCCAACTGGATGCAGAAGAAACTGTAAGGTTAGACTTAATAACGAGCATACCTCCAGAAGAACCTGCCTCCTTCTTTAGGGTGGTCAGGTAAGTAGGGTAGTTCTGCTTTCAATGGCCGTCATTGTTGCAATGAAAATACTTTCCTTTGTCATCGGCCTTCTTCTTCAGCTCTGTCCTTTTCTTCTTTTTTTCTTCCACTTTCTACTTTTTCACAGACTTCTTCTTTCCAAAAGATTTTCTCTTGGAAGAAGTCCGTTCTATAGTAAGTACTGAGCCTTTAGAATCTTTCATGGAAAGCTCAGTGGTAACCAGCATGTTCATAAGTTCGGCCAAGGAATTTTGAAGTTTATGCATATGATAGTTCTTGATGAACTGTCCATACGCATCAGCCAAGGATTGCAGAATTATATCATTCTAGAGATCCAAGTCCAACCTCACTCCGAGCTTCTCAAGCTCCTCCATGTCCTTAATCATCATCAGACAATGATCTTGGACTGACTGCCCATCATGCATCTTAGCCTTGAACAGTTGTTTAGTGACTTGATACTTGGCTGCGCAACTTTGTTCACCAAATATCTCCTATAGACGAGCCAACATTTGGTGAGCAGTCCTGATATCTTCATGTTGGCGCTAAAATTCATCAGACATCGAGCCCAACATATAGTATCTGGACTTATTATCATCGTCTGTCCACTTATCCAGAGACGCTCTCTGCTCAGTGGATGGACGAGCTGGTAAGGTGGGAGGGTCCTGATCCAATACATGAGTTAACTTCTCGGAACCTAAAATAATTTTGAAGTTTTGGAGCCAATCTTTGTAATTTGGTCCGATCGGTCTATGGGTGTCCAGGATTTGTGCTAGTAGGTTAGATGCAGACATTTTCTTGTAGAGAATCAAAGTTTCTAGTTAGATATTGTAATTAAGACTTAACCAATTTATTTAAAGATTTTATTTTTAAATAAATTAGCTCCCACTATTTTTTCAAATTTCTACACTCCCTCAGTAGAGATGCAAAAGTCTCCATAATTACTGATTTCTAGTGGGTGGTGCAGTCCCACCGACTTACTCATCACCTCATTAATAATTATTGGTGATGGGTTAGCCAATGAGTGAACAACTCTTATTTAATGATTCTCTAATCATGATGCACCCAATCTTAGTCTCTAATTCATGAATCTCATCGTGTCCGAAATATTGATCCACTCTTTAGTTAAGTCAGATCCACCATTTGCATAGATTGGATTCCTAATTGAGTCTCTCACCATATCCAAAATATTGAGCCCAATCCATCCTCTAGCCCGTAGCATCCAATTTCTAATAGACATGGTTGCATCTTTTCGATGCAACTGAGCCATTTTAACCAGCCAAGAATAATCAACTCCGGGAAGGGCCCGCACATCTACAATGGTGGAACTTAGACTTAATCTTTTCTTAGGGATATTTGATTTAGATCTCATTAAACTAGACTTGACATAGTCATAACTATTATGACTAACCTAGTGGCATGGGTTAGCTCAGATTGTTGACCCCCTCAAATCAGAACTGAGTCAACAAACATGGCCAGGTAAGTGAGACCGGTGGAAGGGATATGCCATTAACTCGATAAGAATGCATTCGAGTCGAGTAGCTCCCAATTAAAAATCAGTCGATCGTATCTATCAAACTTACCTTAGTCACCAAATTGTTGAGCCAGAATCAATCGAGTTAGCCTACAATCCAGACTCTAACCACTGAGCCTAATTAGGTCTTAGCTTGATCGATCACTCACGTGACTCGATCTTGACCCAGACTTAATCCTATTAGGCTGGTCAATTTAAGCATTGTTGATCTCATCTAACCAACTCTTGATTCGGTTTGATCAACCGCTAGACCTAATTGAGCTACCCAAGTCCAAACCCAATTTTATGAACATGTCTTAGATCTGAAAATTCTTAATTTTAGACCTAATATGTTTCATAATCTTAATTTTTAATTAAGTTTAGGGTTCATAAATAAAACATGCAAATAAGATCCTAGGATTTTGCAGAAAGTAAGTTTTCAATTTTTGATTAAGGACGAACGCACAGCACCCCTACACATCATAAGAACACCCCATCGAATGGGAGGAGAGGGTCTTTAAGCCCTACTTTATTCTTATGATCGGATGGCCAAGGAGAATGCCTTAATCAGAAATACAACTAATCTATAAAAAGTAATTAGATCTAAGCATATATCTCATATAAGAAAATTGATCTAATTAAAACATATTTTGCATACATCTCATGTATCATGCAAGCATATTTTTTAGATCTAAATTATCTCATAATCATCTAAAAAATTAAATTTAAATTTGATCTCATCAAATAAAATTTAATCTAGACCTATTTGCAAACTATTCTACAACTAATCTAAACATGCAACTATCATTTCTCATATGAACAAATTAAATTAAATTTATTTTCTATTTTTAGATTTGATTATAATATTTATAAGATCAAAAAATAGCAAATAAATAGATCTAAAAATTATATTTAATTAAATAAAAATTATGATTATACTAGACTACACATAGAATAATTCTATTCCTAGTCTAGTTATGTATCTCATACATATTAGATCTAGATTAATTAATTTAAATTTTTTATTTTTTATTCCTCTAATTTTAGATCTAATCATATCTCATGTGATATCTAAAATCATTAATTTACTAGATTAAATTAGATCTAAATAAATTTTATAAGAACCTGGCTCAGATACTAGTTGAAAGAAAATCCTGATTTTTTGAGGTCAGGTTCGTTCAAATCTGATTGGATCAAGAGGCATATTTTAAAAATTTTCTCTTAGATCTAAATCAGATCTGATATTTTTTAGATCTAATTTTATAATTTTGTAATTAAAAAAATTAAATTAAATCATATCTAAATTAATTTTACCTTGATTCTGGGTAATCTGATTACCCTTTGATGATCGTGCTGAAGCCCTGAGGTTCTAGATCTAGCCATGCAAGCATCTGGCCTCTACCAGTATCCACTTGGGCTAGATTTGGAGATCTTCTTCTTCTTTATCTCATTTCCAAAAATTAGATCTAGATCTAATTTGGAGGATCTTCAAAACTCCTTCTGAAGATCAGCAGTCATCTCTGCAGCAGTGCTGCCTTCTTCCTTTCTCGTCAGTCTTTTCTTGCTTGAATCGCACTAATCTAAAGGCCCAACTTCCTTGGGCATGGAGAGGAGAGAGAGGACCAGAAAGGTGGCATGGAGGAGGGAGAGGGGCAGTCTTGGGGCATGGCTAGGAGAGAAGTCTATCAAAAGTGGGCGTAGATAGGTCCTTATATAGACCCTGCTACGCCATGCAGTGCTACATCACCCCGGCCAATCACGTTGCTTCATTTAATCAGATCTAAATCTGATTGATGGAATGATATCACCTAATCCAATCAGATGAGAGACCCACATATTGATCCTAAGGTGGCGCCTAAGACTGGTCAAAGTCTATAGGTGAGGGTCACCTAGTTTGAATCCAAGAAGCAATCTAGAGTCCCATCCGTATGGGACTCCAGGTGTCCCTATCCATGGGCGCATGCCATCCTAGGCATGCACCCCCTCCTTTCCAATTTCCAATGAGGAACAAGCTCCATCTACTCTCCAATAAGTGCATGACACATGGGCAGATGTCTAAGGGTCAAAGGTCAACGTTTGACCAAAGTCAAAGGACATGAATTAGCAGGTGATAGAAAATGGTAGGTGTTGTCTCAAATTTATCTCATAAATTAAGATAATCTTTTTCTGACCTAGACAAACTCCAGTCAGACCAGGTGAAGGTACCTGAGTGAGCATAAACTAATTTGGCTCAATCGAGATAACTTTTAATGATAGAAAAAGAAGAATGTTTAGGCTCAATCGTGTGCTAGTACGATTTACTTGAACCTAATTAAATCTAATTCAAATTAATTGAATTGGGTTAGTCCAATTGATCATATCCAGATCCAAACTCTTATTTGTGTAACCTAGTTAGGTTCAGTTCTGTATGGTAATGGGATATGTAGTGATCTCCATCATCAATATTATCGAAACTCCTTTTGATGGATCAGAACTCTTTTGATTTAGACAACTTGAATGATCGATCATCTAAATCATTCTAATTGCTTCCAAAATCCACCAGTGACACCTAGCAGTATATGGTGGCAACCCATCAAAACTGAAGATGAACCTCTCGGTGTAGCTACTTGTGTGATTAAGTTCTTCTATCTTGAGCGCCGATCAGATTAGGTTAATGTGAACTCGTCAAACCCTAATTTCTATCATATGATTTAATCATTTGATTCAAGTCCGATGTGAAAATCTTAATAGAAACTCTTTCTATTATTTTACTCTTTGCCATGGCCATGGACTTATGGACTTGATTCTCATGATTATCATAGGACTGTTCCTCATCCACCGAGGTAGATAGATTCCATCTTGGTGCAATCCAATTCCTACAATGAACATGCTATAGCTAACATACACCTCAGAATTTTGAATGGCTAGGAGATCGAGTCATGGTGTAGTCAAACTATAACACCCTCAAGGTGAACTACCGATGCACCTCAGGTCAAAGAATCAGATACACCACTGCAGCTTCGAGTCAGTCATTGACGAGAAGGTAGACTTCCTTATGACTACTCGAGGTGGTCACGCTTAGTGCCCTCGTTCTCTAACGAGTATCTGTACTCTCACTCCGATATCTCTACACCATAGACTCAAGACTCATCTACTATAAAGAAGCGATTGTACACTAACCTTTCGGATCAATCACCATCCTCATGATGATCCTACGGTTAGGAGCATTTTATGAGTTAATAATGAAGATTCTTGTCTTAAATTTTCAACTCTTAAAAATAAAAATTATCATTACCATTAACTCAAGGGATATATCATAGACACTAAATACACATATGTGATAGAAAATAATCTATTTTATTATTTATAGTTAAAATTATAATTTTGCCCTTAGAAGTGTATTACAAGTGTCAGCTAATTTTGGCTTCTAGGGCACACATATCTAACAATATTGTCGAAGAAGTTTATGTAGAACAACCTCTCAATTTTGAAAATCATGCTTTTTCAAATCATGTTTTCAAATTTAATAAAGCTATATGGTTTAAAATAAGTACTTAGAGCTTGGTATGAAAGATTAAGTAAATTCTTGCTTAATAATGAATTTTCAAGAAGAAATATAGATACAATCCTTTTCATTAAAAGAGATTATGATGACATCTTAGTAATGCAAATATATATTATTGACATTATATTTGGGTCTACTAATAAAATTTTATGTCAAGATTTTGCTAAGCTTATGCAGGAAGAGTTCGAGATGAGCAAGATGGATGAACTAACGTTCTTCCTCGGACTTCAAATTAAGCAAACAAAGAAAGAGATCTCCATCATCCAAAATAAGTACATAAGAGAGCTACTTAAAAGATTTGGGATGGAGAGTTTCAAAGCCATTGGTACCCCCATGAGTCCATCATATAAGCTTGACAAGGATAAAGAAGATAAAAGTGTAGATACAAAAGTTTATAGAGGAATGATAGATTTTTTATTATATTTAATTATTAATAGACTAGATATCATGTTTAGTATTTATTTATGTATACGATTTCAATCTAATCCAAAAGAATCAGATTTAAATGCTATAAAAATAATATTTAAATAGCTAAAAGAAACTCAATCCATAGATTTATGGTACTCTAAGAATTCGTCAATTGATTTTATTGGATATTCAGATGCAGACTTTGCTGGATGTAAATTAGATAGAAAAAGTACTAGTGGAACTTTCTAATTTTTAAGAGTTAACTTAATCTCTTAATTTGGTAGAAAGTAAAATTCGGTAGCATTGTTTATGGCCGAGGCCCATACATTATAGCCGAAAGTTACTGTGCACAAATCATATGGATTAAGTAATAATTTGAGGACTTTGGCATTAAACTAAATAAAACTTTCATAAGATATGATAATACTAGTGCCATAAATCTGTCTAAGAATCTAATCCAACGCTCTAGATTAAAATACATTGAAATAAGACATCATTTCATAAGAGAGTATGTTCAAAATAATGACATAATTCTTGATTATGTTTGTACTGAAAAATAATTAACTGATATTTTTACTAAGATCTTAAGTGAAGATAAATTCTGTGAGATTAGGAGAGAATTAAAAATTTTAGATTTTTTTGCTTAAATATTCTTCTTTTGATCCCAACTTATTCTTTACTAATATTTTTGGATCAATCCTTGAGACTTAATTTTATTGCTTTAAGTTAAAAATTATCCATCCTTCATATCTTTTTCTTGACTATACGAAGAAAAATTATTTTTCAACTTAATAAAAAAATTATGGATAAACAATTATACTTTATTTATCTCATGAATTTATTTGAGCATTCTAATGATTTTGATCATTTGATTCATTTTAAGCAACTATTTATATTTTACACATTTTGATCATATCATTTATTCTTTTTGAAAATTAATTAGCGTCAAAAAATTATTTTTGATCTTAAAAGAGGGTTATTGATGAATATTCATGTCTTGTTCAGATTGATTAATTTTAAAAAATAAATTTAAAAAAAATATTCTTTTTAAGTCTTTTGATATTGATGTCAAATAAAATATTTCAAAAAAGCTATTAAAATTAAATATTCAAAGAGAACTTTAATTTTTAATAAATTGATATCAGACAGCTTAACATTTATCTTATATTTTATTGATCTTAATATATATATATAATAATAAAAGAAAAGAAGAGATGATCCTTGAAAAATTGAATAAATCTTATAATTTGCTTCGAATGATCTATTTAAAATCTTTAATCTTTGAAATATTCCATCTCTCTTGAATCTTTGAAGTTTAAAATAATTTTGTTTAATGCATTTATTTTATTCAAAAAGGGGAAGATGTGTTTTTAATCCATATTGTTCATAAATAGAATTGTAAAAAAAGAAAAGATATTTATTTTAAATTTATTGTATTCTTTCAAAATGGAGAAGAAAAGCTAAAAGGTAAATTTATCCAACAATAATTATGAAAAAGAGGGGGAGAACATATTATGTGATGAATTTTTTGATATTTACTCTTAAAAATAAGGGGAAAGATGTTTGTTTGTTAAATATTATCTAGTTAGCCTTGACTGAATATTCTAATTAATTTGAGTTAAAGATAATGAACTTTGATTGTTTTATGATCCTTTTAACTTAAGCCTTCATGTGATTATTCAATTTAAATTCAATTGATTTGATTGCCAAATCATTTTTGATAACTAATTAGAGTTAAAACTAAATTAAAATATATTCTCACTCCAAATAAATTAATTTTGATACATACTTATAGTTTTGAAACTCATTTAAAAATATGAATATAATATAAAATTTTTAATATACCTTTAAAAATTTTTATAAAATTATTTTTGCTCTGATACTATATTTGTTTTGCTCGATATATTTTTGATATATATCTTTTTTGAGCTTAATTGACTGAAATTTATTTAAGAAAAGAAAAGAATGAATAATGAATTAAATGTTGTGCTTGATTCCATTATTCAAATCTTTGAAAAGCTCTAATCCTCTTAAAGCTTAAAAGTACATACTTAAAAATTTGTTTAAAGAATCATATTTATTCAAAAAGGGGGAGAGCCTTTGATATTTGAGTTTAAGCTAATTTTTTATAAAGAAAGAAATTTTAAATGATAAGCTTTTAAAGAAGAGCTGATTCATTTGATTTGATTTAATTTTTTAAATTTTTTATTCAATTTTCTAAATTTGATACATTTGTCATTTGACACGCTCCATCACATTTTTGATTCCTCATCTGATTCAAATGCTTCCAACCGTGATCTCTATTAGATCTAGTTTAGTCATCTTTATATTAGGTTATAATCTAGTATCTCTTAGTTGTTTCTGTGAGTTATTGATCAAGTCATAGTTGGTTATATATATTTTTTTGGATCTAACTTATGGCATTGGTACTATTGGTTGCTTGGGTCATGTATAGTTGTATTCATGAATTTTGTATGTTTTGATGGCCAAACTCTCATGAATGCTTTTGATACTTTTGGCACTTATATGTTTTGATAACTTGATGTTATGATTTATTGTGTATGGAATGATATCATTTGGATGTAAATATGTGTATATAAATATGATGATGTCATTTGAATGATGTGAAATATAATCTCTATGAATTGGCTAAAATTCTATTATGATATGCTGTAAACACTATGTTGTATGTAAGCTAATTGAAAGTTTTATTATAAACTCTTGTTCTAATAGAAAAATATATAAAATAATTTAAGAAAAAAGACTTTTTCTCTTTGAATTTTAAAATCTCTTAAGATCTTACTTGATGATGTCAAAAAGAAAAAGTAGAGTAAATAAAATTGGGCTATAAGCAAAATTGAAGTAAAATTGATAAAAGAAATAAGTAAGTTAAATTCTTTTGCAAATAATTTGAATGTCTAACCATAAGTAATCTTCAAACTACTCTTTATGTAATATTTATCAAATAATTGAATATGATATTCTAGTAAGTGATGTAGGCTTCTACATGCTTTATTTTTTCTTATGCTCAAATATTTTATCATCATCAAAAAGGAAAAGATTGTTGCTCCAAGAATTGATTTTGATGATTACAAAGCATTTGAGGAGATTACTAATGGATTTGGCTTGAAAAAAAGTTTTTTGTATTTCAGGGGCAAAATCATAATTTTATCAAGTTTTGATCTGAGAGTCTCAAGAGTAAGTATAAAAGATTTCTGATCCTTTGGAGATAGTTCCATGATTTTTGGATACATATTTTGGAAGAAAATCAAGTTTGAAGCAAAAGGATTGACCCCTAGGTCTACCCCTACTGAAATGGACTGTTTGGTACACTGTCTCTATGCCCAGGATCGATCTCTACTATTTCAAAGGCCAAAAATACAGAATGATTGATTTTCTGAATTTTGTCTCAGAGGTTGACCTCGAGGTCAACCCCTGTGCCAGAAGTCGACCCATGAGTTGACCCCTATGATGGAAATCTTTTGCAATGGCTAGTTTATCCCATTTTGGTAGCTTTTAATGCTTTCTTTAATATCTCCAATGGCTACAAATCTTGTCCAGGATTCTCTCTTCCATCTATTGAAAATTTAAAAGACTTTAAAAAGGAAAAAAACATAAGAGATTTCAACATTCAATTCAACCCTAAGCAAAAGTCATCTTCAAGCAAAGAAGCTTTCATTTCAAGTTCACCACCTCTCAAGAGCTCATTCAAGTCTCCAATAATCTTGAGAAAAATAAGAAAAGCTTCCTCAATTATTATGAAAAGCATTCTTAAGATTTTTTTTGCTCATTAAGGGAGCTAAATTTGTATTTGATTGTCATTAACTCTTATACTCTATTTTATTATTTTGATTCAAGTTTTGGAAGGGTTTCAAAACTTGGGAGGGTTGATCCGAACCTTAAATTGGAATGTGTAGGGTTGGCTTGTACATGAAAAATAAGTATGCTAGCTTGGGATAGCAAGGGTCGGAGGTACCGACATTGTATTCTAGTTGAATACGTTTAGTGGTTTTGAATTTTCAAGTAGGAGCTTGAAAAGTGGATATAGGTACAAGAAAAGCACCGAACCACTATAAATCTTTATTGTTTATGATGTACTTACTGTCTTTCTTTTCTTAGTTTATTAAATTCTTGCTTTCTAACTTTTATATATTTATCTAAGCTAAATTGCTTCACACATACTACTTGTATATCATCATTCAATCTTGACAGCTTTAAATTAGCTTTAAGATTTTAAAAATCTAATTCACCCCTCCTCTTGGGTTGCATAGCGGGCAGCAAAAGAACCTTTTTCCTCCTCCTATCTTGAATAATTGAAGATCTTCATCCATGTCAGGACGAGATTCTTCTCCTATTTCTGACACGGTTAGCCTTTATCCTTGTTAGGATGAGGTTCTTCTTCCATTTCTAACAAGATCATCGGAGCATGAAAGGACCGTTGAGAGAACCTCACTTCTTTGATCCATGTTAGGATGAAGTTCTCTTTCTATTCTTGATACGATTGGCTTTTATCTATGTTAGGATGAGGTCCTCCTCCTGTCCCTAACAAAATCATTGGGGCATAAAAGGATCGTTCAAAGGGTCTCTCCCCTCCTTCTATCTTGAATAATCGGAGGTCTTCATCCATATCAAAATGAGATTCTCCTCCTATTTCTGACATGGTTAGTCTTTATCTTTGTTAGGATGAGGTTCTCCTTATATTCCTAACAAAATCATCGAGATACAAAAGATCCATTGAGAGGGCCTCTCCCCTTTGACCCATGTCAGGACGAGGTTCTTCTTCTATTCCTGACATGGTTGGCTTTTATCTTTGTTAGGACGAGGTCCTTCTCCTATCCCTAATAAAATCATTAAGGCATAGAAGGGCCATTGAAAGGGCCTCTCCCCTCCTCCTATTTTAAACAACTGGAGGCCTTCTTCTTTGTTTAAGGATGGAGCTCGGTTAAGCTATTTCCTGCCATCATATAGTTTTGCACTAAGAAACAATAACATGGAAATAAGAAAATTTTATTAAAGTAAGATTATTGATAATACATTCATAAGTTATCTGAGTTTCAAGGTTGCAGGAGTGCTAATCCTTCGAGCTCCTTTATGTAATATGTTCCTGGTTGGATGACTTCCATGACCTCATAGGGGCTTTCCTAGTTCAGGACGCACTTTCCTTGATTTTGAGATTGTGAAACATCTGCTCATCGAAGCCCCAGATCTCTTACTCCAAATGTTTTGCTTCTGATCCTGGAATTGTAGTAGTGGGCTACTTTCTACTTGTAGGCTGCCATTTGGATTTAAGCCTTCTCCCATTTTTTCTTCAATACATCAAGATTTATCCTGAAACCCTATGAGTTGCTCTACTCACTAAAAGCTTCAACTAGTGCTGAAGGATGTTCGAGCTCGACTGGGATGATTGCCTCTATCCCAAAAGCCAATGCTAAAAGAATTTTTCTAGTCGGCAAACTTTGAGTGGTTCTGTAAGCTTAGAGCACGTAATAAAATTTATACACCCAGGTTTCTTTTGCTTTTTCAAGCCTGGCTTTTATCCCTTGAAACAAAGTTCTATTAGTTACTTCAATCTCACCATTTGCCTGTGGATGAGCTACTGATGTAAAGTGGTGAGAAATATTCAAGTTTTTATAGAATTCGGTGAGCTTTGCTCTTGCAAACTGGCGTCCATTATCAATTATTAATGTTCGTGGTAAACCAAATCTGCAAACTATCAATTTTTAGATGAAGTCCTGTACTTTGGCTTCAGTGATCTTCATTAGAGGTTCGGCCTAAACTCACTTAGTAAAATAATCTACGGTCGCTAGCAGAAACTTTCATTATCCAGGTGCCATGGGAAAAAGTCAAAGTATGTCCATCCCCCATTGTACAAACGGCTAAGGAGCGCTTAAATGGTGTGAGCTATGAAGCTGACTGTCTTTGAATGCTTGCATTTCTCTGACACCTATCGCACTTTCTCATATAATCCATTGCATCTTGGTACATTGTTGGTCAATAGTATCTTTGTCGAAGCAATTTATGTGATAAGGATCTCTCCCCCAGATGATTTTTGCATATTTCTTTATGAACTTCTCTCAAGGCATAATCAGCTTTAGAAGGTTGGAGACATTTGAGAAGTGGTAACGAGTACGATC
Source organism: Cocos nucifera (assembly GCA_006176705.1). NCBI lineage: Eukaryota > Viridiplantae > Streptophyta > Magnoliopsida > Arecales > Arecaceae > Cocos > Cocos nucifera. The sequence continues at coordinate 27,408 of QRFJ01005719.1, forward strand.
TCTTATACAACTTATTTTCATATACAATGTAGCGGGAAGCTTGATTTCTTAACTTCCGAGCTTCTTTGTGGTCTTTGGGAAGGAGTCTGTCTCTAAGATAAGCAATCAATGGATTAATCCAACTGGGCTCATGATCAACTTGCATTACTGCTTGGGGCTCTTCTGAACTCGGATACTTTAGAACTTCAAAGAAAACTTTCTTAGGTAGCTCATTTGGAGCTAGGATGGCTAACTTGGAGAGAATGTCGATCCTAGCATTTTTTACTCTCGAGATCTGTTGAATGCTGAAACTGTTGAAGGTCGGGGTCAAACTCCTCATATTTTTCAAATATTTCATCATGCTCTCCTTCCAAGCTTCATAATTGCCACTAACTTATCCTACTATTAACTGAAAGTCACTGTAAGCTTGGAGCTGATCTGCCTCTAGTTCTCTAGTTATCTTCAACCCCATAATTAAAGTTTCATATTTTGCTTCATTATTTGTTACAGAAAATTCAAAACTCAGTGTATATTCGGCAATGATTCCCTCGGGGTTAATCAAGATCAAATCCACACTTATGCTAGAAGCATTGGATGAACCATCCATATACAGGACCTAGAAGCCCTCAAGGAGGTGTGCTCTTTCTTCAATGGAGCTCGACTGCAACCATGGCACATTGGCTATATTTTGCTCAAGTTTAGCTTCATCTAGAATAGTACTTTCTACTATAACATTAGGCAGTATTTGAGCTTTAATAGACGAACGAGGTTGAAAATTGATGTCAAACTCAGTTAATTCGACCACCCACTTTGTTATTCTCCTTGAGGTATCAGGCCGATGGAGGATTGCCTTAATGGATTGATTAGTGAGAAGAGTGATTGTGTGTCCCTAAAAATAAGATCGTAGCTTTCTAGCTGTAATCAATAAGGTATAAGTTAGATTTTCTAATTTGGTGTATCTTGTTTCTGCATCTCTCAAGATTCTGCTTATACAGTAGATCGATTTCTAAACTTTAGCTTCTTTAATCAGGACAGCTCCAATGGCTGCTGGAGATACTGCAAGATATAAGAATAGCTCTTCTCCATGTTTAAGCTTGGCTAGGAGCAGAGGTGAACTGAGATAGTTTTTTAATTATTCAAAGGCCTCCTGATACTCAGGAGTCTAGTTGAAGTTTTTGGACTATTTAAGTACTTGGAAGAAGGGCATGCAACACTTTGCTGATCTTGAAATGAAGCAATTCAGGGCTGCTACCTTGGCTATAAGGCACTGAACTTTTTTTGTTATTTTTGGGACAGTCATTTCTTAGATGGCTTTGATTTTCTCTGGGTTGGCTTCAATGCCATGCCTTGACACCATGAATCCTAGGAACTTCCTCGAGGTTAATTCAAAAATGCATTTTGTAGGGTTCAGCTTCATTTTATACTTTCAGAGGATATTGAAGGTATTCTCAAGATCTGTAATGTGACTTAGAAAAGATTGACTTTTGACCATTATATCATGTACATAGATCCTCATGTTATGGTCGACCTGCTCCTTGAAGATTTTATTCATCAAGTGCTGATAAGTTGCACCTGTAGTTTTAAGTCCAAAGGGCATGATCCTGTAAGAATAAAGACCACGATCAATAATAAAAGTAGTCTTCTCTTCATCCTCTAGTGCCATCTAAATTTGGTTATAGTCAGAGAAGGCATCCATGAAGGTGAAGAGTTCATGGCCCGAAGTTGCATCCACCAGTTAGTCAATCTTGAGTAGGGGGTAGTTGTCTTTTAGAAAAGCTTTGTTTAAGTCTGTGAAGTCTATACACATCCTCTACTTGCCATTTGTCTTTTTGATGAGAATGATATTTGCAATCTAGTCTGAATAGAGTACTTATCGAATGAATCCTGCTTTGAGGAACTTGTCGACCTCATCTACAATAGCTTTCTATCTCTCAGGTGCAAAGCTGCACTTTTTCTACTTCATTGGCTGGCATTTTAGATCCACTTCCAAGTGATGTTCCATTACTTCTGCATCAATCTTGGGCATGTCTGAAGGCACCCAAGCGAAGACATCAGCATTTCTTTGCAAGAAGATGACGAGCTGCTTCTCCGTTTAGATTCGAGCCAATCTTCATAGTGTATTTCTTATTCCCATCATTCAAAGGGACCTCCTCTAGGTCATCAATGGATACTCTTCTTCCTTCGGATAGGTCATCACGGGCATCAAGTCCATCCACTGGATAAGGGTCTGCTTGTCTTTCTCCTTGTAAGGCAATATTATAGCAATATCGAGCTAGTGCCTGGTCTTCTCGAACCTCCTCTACTCTAGATCTCATTGGAAACTTTATTTTTAGATGATAAGTTGAGATCACAGCCCAGAGTGCATTCAAACTAGGTCAGCCAAGGATCACATTATAGGTAGAAGGGGCTTTGACTACTAAAAAATCAACTTGAGCTCTGGATTGCTTTGGATACCGACCCGTGATCATGGACAATGTTATTATTTCTTCCACTGGCACTGCATCACCTGTGAATCCTACTAATGAAAAATTCATCGGACCCATCCTACCTTCAGATATGGATATTTTAGAGAAAGCATCATAAAATAAGACATCAATAGAGCTTTCATTATCAATTAAAACATGATGTACATTATTATCAATAATATTTAAAGTAACTACAACTACATCATTATGCAGAAGCTGAACTTTTTGAGCATCTATTTCGATGAAGGTGATGGGTTCTTCAGTCCGCTGCTTCTTTACTAGTTCTATCGATCTATTGGCTTCTCCCTGTCGATGTCCTCCAGTAATAGTATTGATGATTCCAAGAGAAGGCCGATCTCCTTGCTGTTCATCTCTCCGAGATGGTTCAGGCTATGGTAGGGCTCTTGAAAAATCTTCTCTTCTTTTCGACTGATTCTTGATGAATCGATCCAGTCGATCTCTTCTGATCGATGCCTCGATCTTATCTTGAAGCTGGATATATTCTTCATTATCGTGACTATGGTCATAATGGTAGAGGCAATACTTGTTGGGATTGCGCTTGATTGGATGAGTCTACATTCTCTTCGATCCTGGCAGCTGCTTTCTTATCTCCATTAGCACTCAGATCTTCAAGGCATTTAAGAAAGCATAGTTATTGAATATTCAGGAAGGGGAGTTCCATCAGATCCTTTGATCCAGACTTTTCTGTCGATGAGCTTGAGGAGGAGCTCAGGCTCATCTACACTCGAGAGGAGTTTGAAAGTACGACCAAGCTTCACTTGGCTTTTTTTTGGGTGCGGGCTTGCTAGATTCATCCACCTACCGCTCTCTTGTGGCTTCATCATCCTTCAATTTGAAGGCCTCCTCAGCTCGGACATAACCTTTAGTCCGGGCCAACATATCAGCAAAATTTCTAGGATACTTTCTTTAGAGGGAGGATAGAAGATCATTCTTCTAGAGACCATCTTTCAGCATGGCCATGGCTACAGATTGATCCAAGTTTTGGACCTTCAATACAACAGCATTAAAGCGGCTGATGTAAGCTTGGATGGATTTTACTTTTTTCTATTTTATCTTGATGAGGGAGTCTGAACCTTGTCTTGGATGTTGGCTGCCTATGAAATGAGCCACAAACTGGTGGCTAATCTAGTTAAAAAAAAAAGATCATACCCAACTTAAGGCTCGAATACTAGTTTCTTGCTACTCTCTTCATAGTAGATGGAAAAGCTCGATATAGAATGACGTCCGATGCATCATGGAGCAGCATCATCATCCGAAAGGTCTCAAGATGGTCGACTGGATCGGAAGTCCCATCGTAACTCCCGAATTGAGAAGTTTGAAGTTCGACAGGATGGGCCCTGCATGATTTTGATGGAAAAGTGGAGATCGATGCAGATGTCGTCATGGTGGATCGGGGTGGCATGACGGAGCTCCTCAATCTACTGGTTCAAGTTCTGAAGTTTCTGATCGAGAGCATCATCTCGATCATGGATCTAAAAGGGCTGCCGACTATAGATAGAAAAAGTTTCTTTCAGAGAAGAATCATGATCGGAGTAGGGACTCCTTGCTCTTTGCTTTCCCTTTCCAAGGGTTATAGGCTTGCTAACCCAGGTTGCCCTCCTCTGCACCAGTTCTTGAAATTCTGACGGGGTCTCTCTGGCTGGGCTGCTGCAGGAGGCTATTACATAGTCTGTACCATTTTTGTGAGGCCTCGAACCTACTGTATCAATAAGTTGAATTGCTCTAGATGTACTATGACTGCTGGTGGAGGAGGTTGAGGTGCCGGCGATGGGACTGGAATGGGCGAATTTGACTTGAATCTGGCGATAGAAGCAATAGACCACTGGATGGTTGTCTTCTTTGGAGGTATTTCTAAAGTAAAAAAAAATTAAACGAAAGTGGATTCAAGAGATTAGGAAAGAAAGAAGGCAAATAGGATCGACTGAGCACTCCTTTTAGAACAAGGGCTCAGAAGTCCCTTCCTGTAGCATTAATCCTATTGGTGCAAAAATCTGTGAGGATGCCAGAGGCAGCCAGAGTTGAAAAGATGAGACCACCAACTAAACCTGCAAAATAAAATCTTAATCATAGGTGGGTGGCTTCGGCAGGACCCTCCGATGCTTAAGTCAGTTTTTCGGCCAACTAGAATGGAGTGCTAAAAAAAATAGAGAAGCAGAGTAATAGAAAGAAAAAGAGAGCTTAAAGAAAATATATTTGGAGGGTTTCTTTTATAGATAGAGCGTGTAATAAATTGATAGTGACAATCAAAACCATCTGATAGTGGATCGTTCAGGCCATGTGGAGTTTGTTACGGAGGATGAGTTATTGTTTGTTGCAACTTGTAGACATTTGAGATCCATTTGTTGGAGTTCGGACATAGGTTAAAGACTTCTATGTATGCAGCAAACTTGTTACCAATCGAGATCAGTCGGAGTGATGTCTAGCTGCTTCAAAGAGTTTGGAAGCTTCTTGGGTCGTGTGCAGGTAGGTGCCTCTTAAATTGGGATCTGAAGTACTGTGCTCCATCCTTCGTGGAGAAGTTATCATGAATATGTGATTTGATGGGGTCCTTTTGGATGGCTCTAGTTGATAGGCATAACATGGATTAAGTAGGTCCATAACTGGCTAGGAGAAGTTCATCCTGAAAGGTATTCGAATGGAAGGACCTCGGCTGAAAGAAACACGACTGGAAGGAGTGTATCTGAAAGGAGTCCGATTGGAAGGAGTGTTGCTGGGAGGAGCGTGACTAGAGAAGTTCATCTGGAAGGAGTTCATTCAAAAGAAATTCGACTGAAAAGAGTTCGACTGGAAGGAGCATTGCTGGAAGGAGCACGACTAGAGAAGTTCATCCGAGAGGAGTTTGTGCAGAAGGAGTTTGATTGGAAGGAGTTTAACTGAAAGGAGCGCTGCTAGAAGAAGTGCGACTGAAGGAGTTCATTTGGAAGGAGTTCATCCAGAAGGAGTTCGACTGGAAGGAGCTTGATAGGAAGGAGCGTTGCTGGGAGTAGCATGACTGGAGGAGTTCATCTAGAAGGAGTTCGACTGGAAGGAGCGCTGCAAGAAAGAGCATGGCTGAAGGAGTTTATTTGGAAGGAGTTCATCTAGAAGGAGTTCGATTGGAAGGAGTGCTATCTGGGAGAGTTCGGCTGGAAGGAGCGCATTATCCGTAATATAGGACTTCAACTGTTTTCAAAACTTGTCACTAATCAAGGTCGGAAAGGTGGAACTTTGGTCCTATCATTCATTCTAAGTTAAGAAGTAAGGTTAGTTAAATAATAATTCTCCTTTACTATTCAAGATTGTTCGGACGGATTTCATTGTGCCTTCGATAAGTTCCACAGTATGGACTCGTTGTTGGGAGGATTGGCGAATTCTTTTAGAACGAGAGTCGGCGGCTAAGAACTTTGACGAAGGTTATTTTACCCCTAATAGATGGGAAGGGGATCAGTGCAGTTTTGGTAGACAGAGAGGAGAGGTTTAGGAGAAGAAGAGCAGGGTCTAAAAGATGAGGGGAAAAGGAAACAGAGAAGAGAAGATAAGAAAATGGGATAAAAAGTGGTTGTCTTCCATAAAAATCTCCATCTTTTTAAAAATGTTTTAATCCCAACAAAAAGGTTAATGATAAAATTGATTGACAAAAATTGTTTGGATTTTTTTTTTTTAATCCAACCCTACTGCGCAGCACGGGTTATCTGTGCTAGTTATCTAGGCATTGATTTTATGATTTGTCATTTATTAGGATAGTTTTATGCTAATTGCTTGGAATTAAATATTTTCTTAAGCAATTACTTATGGTTTCCAAAAGAATTAATTTTGTGTTTTTATGATTTGTTGGGATATTTTTGTAGAAATAAGCTGAAATTAAATATCTTCTAGAGTTTTACACTAATTAGCTGAAATTAAATATCTAGATAATTTAAAGCATGAGAATTTAAAGTTTAAACTAAAAGGAATGAAATGCTAAACAATTAAAAAAAGAAGTTACATGATTGAGACAACATAGTAAAATACAAATTTTATTTGATAATTATAATAATACAGAATAGCTATTTTGAATTTTTTTTAAATTTTTTATAAGGAGAATAGCTTTGAGTATTTTTAAATTTTTTAAAAGAAATAATTGAGGTAGAAATATTTTGAATAATTGTATATTATATAGTTTCTCTCAATTTTGAAACTGATTTAGAGATATTTAGTTGTATAGCTCCTGAAAATAATTATGTACTAATTTTGGATTATTTAATTTTGAAACACCTTAGATAGTTTGTATTATACAGTTTTGAGGAGAATTAATTATATTTAATTGGATTTTAGGTTATATAATTTATATTATGATCCTAACATATTTTTGTATTATAGATTTGGAATTAAAAAGCATCGAGTAATTTTTAACTTATTGTTTATTAGAAATCCAATTTTATTGTTGATTATTATTGCAAAGATGCAATTAATGAAAATATTGCTAAAAGTGATCTTGCAAGAAATAACCAATAAGCTAGGACTTTCCAAATCAATCTATAAAGTAGACGTTCAGGATAATGGATCAACACGACATTTTCAATCGCTTGCATGCATATTTTTTTGGGGAGCATTTTTAATTAAATAATACTTTGATTTTTTAAATTGCCAGCCTAGATGAAAAGGATATGGATGATAAAGATTAAAGCAGGAGTAAGTTGATTGATTTATCAAAATATTATATTCAATATTATAAAAAAAAGAATTTTTTTGCATACATATCCTCCCAAATATTAGAATTTATGTCAATACCCTCCTAAAATTGATATTTGCATGTATATTATCATAAAACACTTATTTTACATATATGCCCACATTTTTTTTAATATATATATACCCATTCCATCTAATATCATTAAGAAATTAGTAGTTTAAAATTAAATGATTACCCTTAGTAGGTGGACATGTAAAAAGGAATATTTATAAGAGTATACATGTAAATAGTGATTTTGTGAGAGTATTCATGCAATTTAACATATTTAGGAGGACATACACGTAAAAAATTAATTTTATTTTTATTTATTTTAATTTATTTTAATACCCATGAAACTTGTCTAGTATTTACTCATCAATATTTTCAATAAAAATATTGCTAAAAAAAAATTGAATCAATGATTAAATAATAAAAAAGTTTTGTTATTAGGAAGAGAGGAAGTTCAATTGGTCGGATAAGTTGCCAATGAGATCGTTAACTTACTACCCACTTTTTAAATAAAAAGATAATTTCATAATTTAAATCAATATTTTTAATTTAAATAAATATAATTTTGACTAATGATATCAATGGAATTATCATGTCGAAGATATTCATGCAAAAACAACATATTATAAAGATATTGCATGCAAGTATTAATTTTTGGAAGGATATTCACGTAAATCCAATATTGAAGAGGGTATTAACATAAAAAATCTAAGTGAATTTTTTTGCATGTATACTCTCTTAAATAAATAAAATTACGTGAGTAGTTGCAAAATTATTATTTGCATATATATCCTTATATTTTTTTTTGCATGTATATCCATTGAGGGCATTTCAGTAATTTTAATTTTAAAACTACTAATTTCTTAATGACATTAGATGACATGGGTGCATATACAAAAATAAGAAAATAGAAGGATATATATGTAAAATAAGATTTTATGAGGGTATATATATAAATATTAATTTTAGATAGATATTTATATAAATTCTAATATTTAGAAGAATATGTATGTAAAAAAAAAAAAACTCTAAAAATATATATCCATAGATTGTTAAAAATATTTCTTTCTTTGTTTTTTTTAATCTAAATCCCCTGTAGCGGTGCGAGTTAGACGCTAGTTTTATCAGGTAGAGCGTAGAGCGCCTATCGGGGTGCATCAAAGTGCTGTAGTGGCATAGGTTGACTTTAGCTTGATACCACCATCACCATACGAAGCTTTACTGATTTAATGTTGCTATTATTGTACGATTAACTATGATTCTGTGCCAATCTAGACATAGTGTATTTCATAAATAATATGATAATTACCATTACATACATTTGATAGTTTCTTGGTGATTAGATCATTGAAGCTATCTAAGATTGAGTGTGATTTAAGTACTAAGCATGTACGAGAATGGGTACTTGCCAGCCATTATGGCCCTCCACTGATTGCTCTATGAGACACTGGTGCGCTATGGATTCGAGGTGAAAATCGGGTTTGATTAGAACAAATAAGTTGGATCAGATATAGAATAGATCAAAAATCTAGAATCCAATCTATTTATTAAAAAAATTAAAAATCTAGATTTGAATCTAATTATTTTATTATACAAGTAATCTAACTTGATTTACCATGGATTAAAATAAATTAAATGAGTTAAATAGTTTACCTCTACGTTGGGTGACCAATGTGCATGCAAACACCAACCCTATCATTGTTATTATGCTTATAATGGTACATAAATCAAGAAGGAACAAAGGAAGTGGTAGCACATGCCCATGCAGAAGTTATCATAAAATTTTGACTCCTAACTAAGATGGTGGTTATGCGTACGTAATGCGCACAATGGCAAGCCATGATGTCGGGTATTATATTCCATAGATGTCAAGGTTCAAACTTGAGAGGTCTAAATACAAGGGCCCTGGTGGAAATTGGGTGTTGGTAGCCGCTCAGGACAAATGTGGTTGCTGCTAACCGCTCAAAAGGTCAGCGCCTTTTCTATGCGCGTGCAAAGATTGGGTCGCCGTGATTGAGGTTCTCAACCATTCCATCATGATGAACCATTTTAAAGGGATATATGTTTGAAATCTGATGCGTGTAGAACCATATAGTTTAAAGAACCTATTGTTGTAAAATTTTATTTTGAGTCAGGTTGGTTGGAGATGGCCGATGACGGCAAATCAGCAACAGTAAGATGGCGGTGATAGCATCAGCAAAATAAGTCTCCAGACTGGAGTTGGCTCCAATTGAGATCCTCCAATACTTAAGTCAAAATTGCAGAATAAGTGGAAAGAAGTGAACACTTTGAGAGAGAAGTATTTTTATACCTTGGTGGTCTCGTGGACTTTTATTTATAAGCAAATGTTGAAAAGCCATGAAAAGAAAGGAGAATCAGACGGTTAGCCTTGACTTATTTGGCAAGATATGCCCGTTGTCTTCTATTTTATTTGGAGAGATATATTTGTTATATCTTGCCTCATCAGAAATACCATCGGAGAGGTGATTAGCCTTGCCTCATTAAGCATGATACCCATTATCTCCAGCCTTATCTAGCAAGATATATTTGTTATTCTCTTTCTTATCTACTCGTCATTAGCGGTTCCTAGTGATCATAGGATTTGAATATCAATGTGAGTGCTGAGCATCAATCTTTCTCATTATGTTAGATAAGGTTAACTCAAGTGCCTTGGGTCAGCTAGCAGCAAGGTCGGATCGGGCTCAGCTTCCTTGTGCATTGGCTTTAATCGAGGAAAGAATTTTCTACCAATATCATAGCCCCCCTACTCTCGAGTTCAAACTAGAATTAAGTTGGACAAAGGGAGTATATTAGCTTTAAGTAGTAGCCAATGCTAATCTTGTTTGGTTGCCCAAGGTTTTCGGCTTGAATGACTTGGATCGGTGGGCTTCAAGGGTCCTTATAGGTTAGCCCTCTAAAGACCCTTTTAAGTCAGCCTTTGCTTCTCGCACGACTAAGTATTTTGTCGGCTTTAGTCATATAAGAAGTATTTGGGAAACTCCTTTTAGATTAACCTTTGCTTCTCGCACAGCCAAAATTTTCATTAGCTTAGCTCATTTAAGAATGAGAAACATGTTGCCCAGGTATGACTACCTAAGAGGGGGGGGGATGAATTGGGTTTCTAAAAAGTTTAGCCGATTTAAACTCTAATGCTAATATGTGCTTCTAATTAAAAAAAAAAGTTGAATGCTTTATAGTGAATGAGCAATGTGTAGCAGCAAAATTAAAAGCAACTAATTAATGCAAATATGTAAAGCAAATAAAGTAAAAGCACAATCAAATACACAAGAATTTTATAATGGTTCGGTGCAATCCCGCACTTACATCCACTCCCCAAGCTCTCTTTGGGAATTCCACTATAATCCTAGATTACAATGCATTTGTTTTGACCTGGGATCACAAACAAACCCAGTTGATTTTGCCGGGCTCACCAACCACAATCCTAGACCAATAGTTTTCTGGGTTCACTATCAATCAAGTTGATTTTAATCTAGGAGCACCAATCATAACCTTTACACCATCCAATTTTTGACTTGGACCAACCTACACCCCAAGTTTTTTTTTCCCAAAAAAACTTGTAAAGAAACAAAGATACAAATATAAAAATTCAGCACAAGAACAAAAAAAATAAAAAGAAATTTTTTTGAAGCTTGATGGAGAGGCTGAAAGATGGCTCTTGAAGCTTAGTATTATCTCCTTTGAAGGCTGAGAGGAAGCTTGAATGAATGAAGATGATCACACTTTGAAGCTCTCTGAATTTGATGCACAAGATCCTCTCTTCTCTCTTTTCTTTTTGATATTCAATGAACCTCACTATTTTAATGATATCTACTTTCAATCCACTTAATCTTATTTTTCAAATATTTTTTTTAGCCTTTTATACTCTTTGTGATGGTTGGAGAAGGAGTTTTGGCTGTTGAAAAGGCTGAAATAGTCGTTGGAGTGAAAAGCTAGCCATTACAAAAAGCTACAGAAACTAGCTGTTATGATCACTGGGTCAGCTCAGTTTTTGACTGGATCGGCTCAGTCTTAACTGGGTTGGCTCAGTTTATAGTTGGGTCGGCTCAGTCTCCTGGTTCTTAAAAAAACTAGCTTTCTACACTTTCTGTCTTTTGCTTTCATTAAGACTAGGTCGGCTTAGTCTCAAACTGGGTTGGCCCAGTTTGCGTGCCAAGCATGCCGAGCAGCCCATTTCAAAAGAGGATGACCTAGGGGTCGTCCCTTGGGTTGATCTTTTTGTTAAAATTTGATTTTCTTCTAATTTATGCATCCAAAAATTATGGGACTGCTTCCAAAAGATCAGAAATCTTCTAAGCTTATTCTTGAGGCTTTCAAAATAGATTTTCTTCAACTTTATAAAATTATGATTTTACCCTTCTTTAAGGATGTTTATCAATTTAATTTTCTTGAAGCTCTTGACTTGGTGATTTTTGTGTGGATCTTTTTTTGAATTAATTTTTTCAATTTGAATACTTGAAAAGACCTACATACATTCTTGAAATACATGATTAGTATTATTTATACTCAATATTTTGAAAGCATCAAAATCAATCAGTGAGTCAACAATCTTCTCCTTTTTGATGATGATAAAACTTTGAATATATACACAAAAATAAAATTAATGTGTTTCAACTAACTGGCTAGAAGTGAGAATATACACAAATATAAATGCGTACTTCATAAAAACTCAAAATAATATTTTGCCTAATTTATATACTTATATCAAAATAATATTTTAATTCAAATCAATGAGTATTAAGGTTTCAAGCAAGAAATTTATTGAATTTCTTAAGTATTAATTCTTTAATCATATACTCAATATACCTCTCCCCTTTTTTGACAACATCAAAAAGGCTCATGGGAAAGAACAAGAAAAATCATCAAAATCAATATTAAGGCATTAAATTGAGAGATATATCAAATTCAGAAAGTCAAATCAAATTAATCATCTCTCCTTATGAATGATTATTTTTTTTCAAAAATTAGCTGGAATTTAAATATTAAAGACTCTTTCCTTTTTTTTTTGAATGAATACGATTTTTTAATTAGATTTTTAAAGATATACTTTTAACCTTTAAGAGAAATAGAGTTTTTCAAAAGATTTAACCATGAAATCAAGTATAATATGTATTTTAATATTTATTCTTTCCTCTCTTTTTTTTTAATGAAAATTCATTATTTAAATTCAAAAAAGATATGTATCGAGCAAATCAATTATAGTATCAAAGCAAATGAATCGTACATTTTCAAGTTCAGCTCTTGAGTAAAAATTAAAATAATTTTATAAGAATTTCACAAGGCACATGAAAAATCTAGTTCATATTCAGATTTATGTTTCAAATTCAACTAAGCTTCAATCAATTGTCAAGAATAATCATGCAAATTAAAATATGAAACCAGCATATTAATGATACCACTTTAAGTCATTTTTAATTATTGAAGAATAATTTATTTGCCTGACACTACTTTAAATTTATAGTACTTTAAATCAAGTAAATCAAATTAAATAAACACATAAAAGCATAAATTGAAAAGACTATAAAGTATTTGATTTAAAATTTAAAATCAATACAATAAAGCTCAAAATAAGATAATTGATTAAGAATTTAAGATCATAAATTCACTAATATTTTTAATCAAATCAAATTAGAAAATATCTCTCCTGCTTTTCATACTAATAGCTGGATTGATTTGTTTTTCAACTTTCTCTCCCTCTTTATTTCAAAATAAGCATATTTTAAATTTTAGATTATCAAATTGATATATATATATATATATATATATTCATTCTTTAGCATTATCTTTCACTTGTTTTAAAAAATTTGCATGCATAAGCTTTACAATTTTTGTTACTCCCTCTTTTTCTTTCAAGTTAAGCACATTTAATTGATACCACATTAATCTTTAATTAATATAAATTTATCTTTTAACCTTAAATTTTTAAATTTTATTGATACCAAGTTAGTAATCATTTTATCTTTGATGTTTTATCCTCTTACTTTTGCAAATAAAGCTATTTTTAAATTAAATAAAATTTTAAGAGAGCAAACATCAATTGAGTGAATTAAGTATTAAATTATGCATTTAATTCAAATAAAAATAGCATTCACTCATGTGGAAACTAATTTTTTTTTTAAAATTTACTTTTTATTTGCTTCAAAAGATGTTTATAATGATAACAATCCATTAAAATTCAAAAGTATGCCATGTAGATATACTTCTCAATTTTAATTAATAAGAACTTTAGGCTTCAAAAATTTGAATAATATAATCTTGAAAATACTTCTCTTCACTTTGATATTAAAATAAATTATTCAAAAATGTATCACAAAAATTTATCTCAAATATTATAATAGCAAGAATATAGGCATGAAAATTCATATTTGAGACAAAGCAACTATTCTTTTGCCAAAAGATAAATCAATAAAATATAAGGCATATTATAAGCTATCTAATCCCAAATGGATATATCATTCAGAGATTTATTTAATTTTTTAGAAAATATCTCTTTCTCTTCTTAAGTAGTATCAATCAATTTGAAGCATAAATATATCAATCTTATAATTTATCTCAAAGTATAATATCAAGAATATATTCATGCAAACCAAATTATACGCAAGGATATTTTCTTCTTTTTGTTAAAGATAAAGCAATAGAATACAAGGTGATAATGATCTATTTGATATCAATCATTGAAGTTTTTGATCGAAAAAGATGAATCAATTTAAATTTAGATCAAATTATCTTGATAAGTTAATTTGAATTGATATCAACAAATCATCCAAAATAAATCATAGAGAGATATTCTATTTAAAACATTCTTCTCTTTTGTCAAAAAAAATATAATAAAGTTCAAGACAAGAATGAGACTATTGTATCAAGTGTGAGAAATTTCTTAAGAAGAATCTTCTTGATACCCAAAAAGAATCTTCTTTTATTTTAATAGCTTTGAAAATAAAATCAAATAAAACTTGATCTAAAATTCAAACCATTTTGAGAATTTTAAACTATGATAAATCATTTTGAATTAATATCAATGAATCAACCAAGGTAAATTATAAATAGATCTTCTGTTATTCTTTGAAAGATCATTTCAACCCTTTTTTTTTTGTGAAATACCAGGTAATCAAGTTTATAAAAGATATGAACTTTTTGGATTTGACTCAAATGATATAACATCAAGAATATAGCTTTGCAAAATTAGATTTAAGATAAAGATATTCTTTTATTTTTGCTAAAAGATAAAGCATTGAAGTGTAAGACAATGATGTGCAGTTTGATAGAAATTATGATAGTTTTGATAGTTAAGTATTATATTTATCAATGAGTTTCAAAATTATAAGAATGTATCAAAATTAATTTATTTGGAGTAAGAATATGTCTCAAACTTTTTTTCACTCTAAATAGTTTTCAAAAATGATTTGATAATCAAATCAAAAGCATATAGATCAAATGAAATCATAATATTAAGGCTCAAAATAAGATAATTAGAATTTTCAATCAAAGCTAGATAATATCACCCCCCCTTATTTTTCAAATCAAGCATATTAAACATGAATTTAACTACTAAATTTAGATTTTCTAAATTTGAAAGATATTTTCAATTTCAAAGTTCTTTTCAAATAATTGATCATTTCTTCTTTAATAATTTCTCCTCCTGTGTTTTATAGTCAATGCCATAAATTGAGTTATTTTAAAATTTTCTTTTTAAGTTGTCAACAAATGACCATGATATGTATATAAGTAAATATAAAAAATGATCAAATTAATTGAAGGCAAAGACAAAATTGATGCTGAACATAAGAGTTTGATATTCATTGATTGCATAAAGGATGTTTTCAAAAGGATGTCTATAAGAATGACAAATATCAAGATGATCAAAATGTATGACATTTATAATTTACAAAAATGGATTACTAGAGAGTACTAAAGTTCTAAGAAAATAAATCCTAGCATCCTAAGAAGAGTAGGTCAGTATATCTTTAAGAAGAAAGTTCAAGTTGACAAGATAGAGAGGGTAGTCTAGTATCTCCAAATAACTGACCTTAGTCATGCATATACTCCCTTGCTTAAGTAATAGCTTGACTCAATCACATTGACTCCTTTCTGATCGATGATTGTGCCTCCATCAGATCTCATCTTATCTGTTGTGTCTATGAAATAAACTTTTGAATTTTTGCACAAACAAAAAGAATGATTCTGATAAAATTTCTATCGATAAATGCATTTTCTCATCTAATATACCAAATAATCAATCTGAGCTCTCTGAATGATTGATTTATGAAGGTAGAGCTACTTTTGTCTAAACTATTGGATCCTTAATCCCGACATCTATTATAGCATGAGTGTAAGTATGCAAAGTGAAATCTTCTGGAGAATATGATGCATGACTAATATGAAAAAAATTCTATTGGTCATAGTAGTCCCATTTCTACACTCAGCTGATTGGCATTGATATCCTTAATGCCCTCAACATTATCTCAAACTAATATAATGTTTAAATATATCACTAGTTGAGACAATCCAAGGTACTCCTAGCATGCATCCAATATTATCAATATTCATCTCAATCTGCATCCCTTTTACTTTGAAAATTAGACCTTCAACTCTTATTTTTATGCAACCATAAAATTCTCTTGCTGATCCAAGGTAGGTGTGCAAATTCAAGAAAAAGATAAATTTTCAGCCCATTATTAATTATCCTTAGTGTCTGAGCTGATCTTATATCATCCAATATGATATTGACACTTCAAACTTCTGAGTCTAAATTTTAAATCCTATACATTATGTTTCTAAAGAATTCTTGAATTGAGTTCAAATAGATCAAAAGAACATGGAATTTCTTAGCCCAATCTCTTAATTTTCTATATAATTAAAATTCTTTCTTGCTCTAGAAATTCAAGGATTATTTTGAAGCTTGGTCCTTCTTTTTTGTATGGGATAATGATTTGAAAAAGTCCTAAATTTTTAAATTTCTGCATGAAACTTTCTCTTCCTTTTCTTAAGAAATATCAAGCAATTATAGATTCAAAAAAGGTATATATTTTTGAATTTATTTCAAATGATATTATATCAAACATATAGCTATGTAAAATCAGATTTAAAATAAAAATATTTTTTTGTCAAAAGATAAAACAATCAAATACATGACAAATAGTATGCTATTTGATACCAATTACTTAAAACTAAAGTTCTCTTTAAAAATTTAGCTTTAATAATAAACGATAACTTTCTTAAAACATCTTGCTTGATATTAACTTCAAAGGATTCAAGATAATTATTTCTCAAATTCAATTTTCAAAATCATTCAATCAGAATAAAGTATGAATATTCATAAAAAAAATTCTCTTTTAAGATAGGAAGAGGCAATCAAATCAATAATCAAGAAAGATATTCAAATCAATTTAGAAAATAAAAAATTAATCAATTGGGAGGTTTCGATGATCAAATAAGATAAGATCAAATCAAGGAGAAACTAGATGAAGGCTTTATGTGTTCAATTCAACTAGGGCATTTTAAAATCCTTAGGGGTTAACCTAAGATACAATTCAAATTAATACTTTAAATACTTGATCTTGTATTAATTGAATGTCTTATTTTTAAGTACTTAAGTCATGCACTTTTTAGGAGAATCTCAATATCTAAGCATTTTATGGGGGAATGTCAAAAATTAGTTTCTCTTGTTGGTTTAGCAATTTAAACATTCATATCCAATAAGCATCTTTTAATTTAAATTCATTAATTATAAAATTGATATGGGGAGACTTAAAATATTATGCTGAATTTTAAAATAAATTATTTCATCCATAGCATGATATATACAGGAGAGCATATTAACTTAGAAAGTCAAAACATTCAAATCATTGCAAGCATCAAAATCAATCATACTTATCAAAACATGAAACAAATCATTCAAACTTTCAATTCATAGAGTAAGATCATTATAAGCAATAATAAATCATTAAAGTCAATAAACATACTCAATAATTATACTAATTAATAATCAAAATATATTTACTAAACAATGATGGCATGATGTGAGAGAAGTTTAGATTTTACCAAAACATTGTCACCCATCTAATTTCATTTTCAAGGCATCCATCAAAATATTTTTCTCTTTTTATTTCATTGGATCCTTGGTGTACCAGTAAAAATCACTTTCTAGATTTTGGTACCTAAGCCATCTTGGGTCCATTGAGGTTAGAGCACATGGTTCCTTTTGGAATCCAAATTTATTTAACTAAAGTATGACCAATTTTCTTAATATTATATTCAAAAATTTTATGGCCTACTTTGTTGAATTTAAAGCAAACTACAGAATGATTTTTAGAATAAGCTCTGCTAAATATGTTATTTATAAATTTTTATTTTTTAATAAATTATAGCAAATTCCAACTTGATCGAAAATAGCTTTTTGATTGATCAAAATAGATTGAAGCTTTTGAGAGCCAATTGTAAACTTGTTAAGCATAGGCTTCAATCTTTCAATCTCTTTTCTTAGTTTTGAGTTCTCTTCCCTAAGTGATTTTTCAGAATTTGAATAATTTTTTTTTTCTTTAGAAAATGAATTCTTTTCTTTTATAAAATCATCTTTTTCAATTAAGAGTTTATTCTTTTCTTTAACTAAAGAATTTTCAAATTTGAAAAGTTCTTCCTTTTCTTTAGCTAAAGCATTATTTTTTTCAAAATATATTTTTTTTAATTTATAATTTACTCTTTTCATTAGCTAAGAGAAGATTTGACTTTTTGAATTCTTTATTTTTTGGCCTTAATTTTCTAAAATCATCCAATAATTCATCAAATGCTTCATATAATTCATCAAATGTAAAGTTGGAAGAATTTTCAGGAATTACCTTATTTGCATTAGCCATGAAGCAATGATTGGCGATACCTTCTTCCTCTTCCTCATTTTTCTTTTCTATGCTTTGCTCCCTCTTAATCAAAACTTTCTTTTTCCTTAGTTTTTTCTTCTTCTTTTTCTTTCCATCCTCATGAGCCATGAGGTATAGATTGGGGTGAGCTTCGTTAACTTCTTGGAAGCTTGATTCTTCTTCTTAATTTGCTCTCCTACAAATCATTTTCAATTTTTGCTATACTTGATTTACTGAAATACGTGAAGAAATTATTAGATATGTGTGCCCTAGAAGCCAGATTGGATAACACTTGTAATACACTTCTAAGGATAAAATTATAATTTTGACTATAAATAATAAAATAGATTATTTTCTATCATAGTGTGCATGTCAAAGTGTTTGTGATACATTTCTTGAGTTAATGATAATGATAGTTCATATTTTTAAGAGTTAAAAATTTAAGATATGAATTTTCATTATTAACTCATAAAATGCTCCCGACTATAGGATCATCATGAGGATGGTGATTGATCCAAAAGATTGATGTACGATCACTTTTTTTGGATAGATGAGTCTTGAATCTACGATGTAGAGACACTGGAGCGAGAGTACAGGTACTCATTAGAGAACGAGGACACTGAGCGTGACTACCTCGAGCAGTCATGAGGAAGTCTACCTTCTCATCAATGACTGGCTCAAAGCTGCAGTGGTGTGTCTGGGTCTTTGACCTGAGGTGCATCAGTAGTTCATCTTAAGGGTGTTATAGTTTGACTACACCATAACTCGATCTTCTAGCCATTCAAAATCCTGAGGTGTATGTTGGCTATAGCATGTTCATTATAGAAATTAGATTGCACAAATAGGAGATCTATCTACCTCAGTAAATGAGGAGTAGCTCTATGATGATCATGAGAATCAAGTCCATAAGCCCGTGGCTATGACAGAGTGAAATAATAGAAAGAGTTTCTATTAGAGTTTTCATATTGGACTTGAATCGAATGATTAATTCATATGACGGATATTAGGATTTGATGAGATCATCTTAAACCTAATTTAGTCAGAGCTCAAGATAGAGGAACTTAATTACATAGAAAACTACACTAAGAGGTTCACTTTCAGTTCTGATGGATTGCCACCATATGCTACTAGGTGTCACTGGTGGATTTTGGAAGCAATTAGAATGATTTGGATGATCGATCATACTAGTTGTCTGAATCAGAAAAGTTTTGATCCATCAAAAGGTGTTTCGATGATGTCGATGATAGAGATCGTGACATATTCCATTACCATATGGAAATAAACCTAACTGGATCATACAAATAAGGATTTGAATTTGGATATCATTAATTGGATTAACCCAGTTCAATTGATTTGAATAAGATTCAATTAGGTTCAAAAAAATCATGCTAGCACACGATTGAGCCTAATGTTCTCCTTTAACAATCATTAAAACTTATCTCGATTGAGCCAAATATGTTTGGGCTCACTCAAAAATCTTTACTTGGTCTGACTGAAGCTTGTCTAGATCAAAAAAGGATTATTTTAATTTATGAAATAAATTTGAGACAATACCTGCCTTTTTTTGTCACCTACTAAATCTTGTCTTTAGACTTTGGTCAAATGTTAACCTTTGACACTTAGACATCTGCCCATGTGTCATGCACCCATAGGAGAGAACCTTGGGCCTTGTCCTCCTACTAAAAAGTAGATAGGCAAGGGATGCATTACTAGGGAGGCGTGCGCTCCATGAGGATAAGATTTGGAGTCCCATACAGATGGGACTCTAGTTGCTTCAAGGAATCAAACTAGATGGCACCAAGAAGACTTATTTGACCCAATCTTAGCACCATCTAAGAAAAGTTTTGAGGGACTCTAATTTGATTAGATCAGATGATATCATCCCACCAATCAGATTTAGATCTAATAGCATAAAGGGCCATGATTGGCTGGGATGATGTGGCACTGCAAGGCGCAGCAGGATCTATATAAATCCTATCTACGCCTAGAATTGAGAGTTTCTACCCTTAGCCCATGCCACAAAGCTTTTCTCCCTTCTTCTCCATGCCACCCTCTGGACCTCTCACTCCTCTCCATGCCCAAGAGGTTTTGGGTACGAGTTAGGTGCGATCCAAGCAAGTGAAAGGCAACAGGAAAGGAAGACTACTGCAAGAGACAACGGTTGTTCTTCAAAAGAGTTTTTGAAGACCTTCAAGATCAGATCTAGATCTAATTTTTGGAGGATTGATTGAGAAGAAGAAGATCTCCAGATCTTATACAAGTAGATACCAATAGAGGCCAGATGTTTGCGTGGCTACGTCCAGAACCTCAGGCAAACATCGAGATCATCATAGGATAATTGGATTACCTAAAATAAAGGTACAATTAAATTAGATTTAATTTAATTTTTATTTTATTTTATTTTATTAGATTAATAAGATCAGATCTAAAAGTCTCAGATCTAATTAAGATTTTAGAGAAAAAATTTTAAAATATCCCTCTTGATCCAATTAGATCTGAACAAATCTTATCCGAAAAATAAGTTTTTTTCCTTTAATTAGTATCAGAGCCAGATTTCAAAATTCATTAGATCCAATTTTAATTTATTTTTGATATGATAATTAAATAATTTTAGATATCACATGAGATGTGATTATATCTAAAATTAAAAAATTAAAAATTAAATAATCTAAATCTAAGATATATAAGATGCATGACTAGACTAGGAATAGAATTATTCTATGTATAGTCTAACATGATCATAATTTTAATTTAATTAATTATAAATTTTTAAATCTATTTATTTACTATTTTTTAATATTATAAATATTATAATTAGATCTAAAAAATAAAAAATAAATTTATTTAATTTATTTATAAAAGATATGATAGATGCGTGTTTAGACTAGTTGTAGAATAGTTCTACAAAATTATCTAGAATAAATTTTAATTTGATCTGATCAAATTTAAATTTTATTTTTTAGATGTTTATGAGAAAATTTAGATCTAAAAATATAAATGATATGATACATGAGATGTATGCAAAACATATTTTTAGTTAGATTAATTTTTATATATGTGATATATGATGTAGATCTAACTAGTTTTATAGATTTATCATATTTTTGATTAAGGCATTCTCCTTAGCCATCCCGTCATAAGAACGAAGTAGGATTTAAAGGCCCTCTCCTTTCATTTAATGGAATGTTCTTATGATGTGTACGGGTGCTGTGCGTTCGTTCTTAATCAAAAATCTAAAATTTATTTTCTGTAAAACCCTAGATCCTAAAATCCTAGAATTTTATATACATATTTTATTTATGAACCCTAAACTTAATTAAGAATTAAGATTATGAAATATATTAGATCTAAAATTGAGAATTTTCAGATCTAAGATATATTCATAAAATTAGGTTGGAGCTTGGGTAGCTCAATTAGGCCTAGTAGTTGATCAAACCGAATCAAGAGTTTGTTAGATGGGATCAAGAGTGCTTAAATTGACCAACCTAATAGAATTAAGTCTGGGTCAAGGTTGAGTAATATAAGTGATCGATCAAGTTAAGACCTAATTAGGCTTAATGGTTAGAGTCTGGATTATAGGCTAACCCGATTGATTCTGGCTCAATAATTTGGTGTCTAAGATAAGTTTGGTAGATACGACTGACTGATTTTTAATTGGAAGCTACTCGACTCGAATGCATTCTTATCAAGTTAATGGCATATCCCTTCCATCGGTCTCACTTACCTAGCCATATCTTATCGACTTAGTCTGACTAATCTGAGGTAAGGCAATAAGCCATAACTGCTAACATGCCACTAGGTTAGTCATAATATGACTATGTCAAGTCAAGTTTAAAGAGACCTAAATTAAATCTTTCTAAGAAAAGATTAAGTCTAAGGTCTTACACCATTATAGATGTATGGGCCCTTTTCGGGGTTGATTGTTCTCAACTAGTCATAGTGGTTCAATTGCATCGAAAAGATACAATCATGTCTATTAGGCATTGGATGCTACGGGCTGAAGGATGGATTGGGCTCAATATTTTGGATACGGTGAAAGACCCAATTAGAAATCTAATCTATGCAAATGGTGGATCTGACTTAACTAAGGAGTGGATCAGTATTTCGGGCACAGTGAGATTCATGAGTTAGAGACCAAGTCTGGGTGCACCATGATTAGAGAATCATTGGACTAGAGTTGTTCACTCATTAGCTAACCCATCACCAATAACTATTAGGTGAGGTGATGAGTCAGTTGGTGGGACTGCACCATCCACTAGAAATCAGTAATCATGAAGATTTTTGCATCTCTACAGAGGAAGTGTAGGGATCCAAGAAAATAGTGGAAAGCTAATTTATTTAAAAATTAAATTTCTAAATAAATTGATCAAGTCTTAATTACAAAATCTAACTAAAAACTTTGACTCTCTATAGAAAAAAAAAAATCTACGTCCAACCCACTAGCCCGTATCCTAGACAGCCATAGACTGACTGGACCCAATTACAAGGATTGGCTCCAAAACTTTAAAATTATGTTGGATTTCAAGAAGTTGACTCATGTATTGGACCATGACCCTCCCATCTTACCACTCGTCCTGTCCGCTGAACAGAGAGCGTCTCTTGATAAATGGATGGATGAAGATAATAAGTCTAGATACTATATGTTGGGCTGAATGTCTAATAAGCTTTAGCATCAACATGAAGATATCAAGACTGTCCGCTAAATGTTGGCTCATCTACAAGAGTTGTTTGGTGAACAAAGTCGTGCAGCCAAATATTAGGTCACTAAATGACCGTTTTAAAGGCTAAAATGATGCATGATGGACAGATCAAGATCCAAGAATCACTGTCTGATGATGATCAAGGACTTGGAAGAGCTTGAGAAGCTCGGAGTGAAGTTAGACCAGGATCTACAGAATGATATAATTCTGCAATCCTTGACTAATGCATATGGGCTGTTCATCATGAACTACCATATGCATAAACTATAGAATACTCTGACCGAGCTTATGAATATGCTGCTTACTGCTGAGCTTTCTATGAAAGGTTCTAAAGGCTCAGTACTTACTATGGAACAGACTTCTTTTAAAAAAAGTTTTTTGGAAAGAAGAAGAAGTCTGTGAAAAAATAGAAGATGGAAGGAGGAAAGAAAAAGAAAGCAAAGCTGAAGAAAAAGGCCGTCGATAAAGGAAAGTATTTTCATTGTAATACTGATGGGAACTGAAAGCGAAACTGCCTTACATACCTGACTACCCTAAAGAATAAGAAGGAGACAAGTCCTTCTGGACGTATCCTCATTATTGAATCTAATCTTACGACTTTTTCTGCATCCAGTTAGGTGTTTGACTCTAGTTCTAGTGCTCATTTGTGCACTTCCATGTAGGATCTTAAGGATAGCAGGAGGCTGAGGGATGGTGAGATGATCCTACACATAAAAAATGGAGCAAAAATTACTGCTGTGGCCATGGGAACCTACCCTCTTCGACTACCATCTGGCTTAGATTTAGTACTTAGGAATTATTATTATGTGCCTGCTACAAGCAGAAATTTAATTTCTATTTCATATTTAGCACAAGAAGGCTATGTAATTAGTTTTCTTAAGGACCATTATAATATTCTTTATGAAAGAAATAAAATTACAAGTGGTTTTCTCATTAACGGTCTCTACCAGTTACATATTGATGTATCTATCTTTAATATCGAGCAAAATGTGAATGCATAAATCAAAATTGACTCAGGGATAGTCCAAACGATAGGTATCTATGGCACCTAAGACTAGGTCATATAGCAGAAGATAGGGTTAACAAATTGGAAGAAAATCGAGCTATTGAGTCTGTTGACTTTCGAGTCATATCCAATTTATGAATCATGTCTTCATGGCAAAATGACTAAGCTCCCTTTTGTAGGACATGGGGAAAGGGCCATGGATCTACTTGCCCTAGTACATACTGATGTGTGCGGCCCATTTGATGTGTCGGCTCAAAGGCAACTTTGATCTACTTTCATTAACCTTTATCGATGATTTATCTCGGTATGGATATGTGTATTTTATGAAACACAAGTCTGAAGCCTTTGAAAAGTTTAAGAAATTCAGACATGAAGTTGAAAAGCAAACTAGAAAATCCATTAAGGTTCTTCGATCAGATCGAGGAGGTGAATACCTTAGTAAAAAATTCCTGGGCTATCTTAAGCAAAATGGCATAGTTTCTTAATGGACTCCACCTGGAACACCTCAACTCAATGGAATTTCCGAACGGAGGAATCAGATCCTATTAGATATGGTCCGATCTATGATGAGCTTCACAAACCTTCCTGATTTTTTATGGAGACATAGTCTATTAACTGTTATATATTTACTGAATAGGGTTTCCTTTAAAATCGTTTCTACTACACCGTATGAGATATGGCATGGTAAGAAATCAAGTCTGAGTCATCTCCAAATTTGGAGTTATCCAGCTCATATCAAAAGACAACAAGCGGACAAATTAGACTATAGGTCTTTTAGAGCTCGATTTATAGGATATCCTAAAGAGTCATTAGAATATTATTTCTACATTCCAGAAGACCACAATGTGATTGTGAGTTGGCATGCCATTTTTCTTGAAAAATAATTTATTCAAGATGGTGGCATTGGAAAGCAGATCAAGCTTGAGGAGAAAGTCTCATAAAAGCAATGAGCTAAGGACCCTATGGAACCAAATCAGGTTGAGCCAATACAATCACTACCTCCTCCACCTCATAGATCAAAAAGGATTTTCCATCCCCCTGAGAGGTTACTTAGGTACTATTTCAGAGAAAGTAGAGGAAAATGTTCCTCATAGGTAATGGGGTTCATGGTGATGATCCCAAAACCTATGATGAGGCGATATCAGATATCGACTCCGAGAAATGGATTAGAGGCAATGAAGTCAGAAATTGACTCGATGCACTCAAACCAAGTCTGGACCTTGGTAGATCCACCAGAAGGTATAGTACCTATTGGGTGTAAATAGATCTACAAGAGAAAGATTGGTGCAGATGGAAATATGGAGACATTCAAAGCTAGATTAGTGGCGAAAGGGTATAGTCAGCGTGAAGGCATTGACTATCAGGATACCTTTTTGCCAGTAGCTATGTTAAAATTCATCCGTACATTGCTTGCTATTGCAGCCTATTTTGATTATGAAATATGGCAAATCAACGTGGAAATGACGTTATTAAATGGATACCTTGAGGAAGATATCTGTATGGAACAGCCACTAGGTTTCACATCCAGTGATGATGATCACAAAGTACGTAAGGTGCAAAGATCCATATATGGACTTAAGCAAGCATCTCGAAGCTGGAATACTTATTTTAATGATGTGATCAAATTGTTTGGTTTCATCAAGAATGGGTAGGAACCATGTGTTTTTAAAAGGATCAGTGGGAGCGCTATTGTCTTTCTCGTACTGTACGTGGATGATATCCTACTTATTGAAAATGATATTCCCATGTTGACCATACTTAAAATATGGTTATCTAAAGAATTCTTCATGAAAAATCTAGGAGAAGCATCCTTTATTCTAGCAATTAAGGTCTATAGCGATAGGCCGAATAGGATGCTAGGTCTTTCACAAAAGATGTACATAGAGGAAGTGTTAAAGAGGTTTAGTAAGGAAAACTCCAAGAGGGGATTAATATCCTTCAGACATGGCATTCACCTCTCCAAGAAAATGTGTCCCAACACACCTGAGGAGATTGGACACATGAGTAAGATCCCTTATGCTTCAATAATAGGAAGCCTCATGTATGTCATGTTATGTACACGACCTGATATAGCCCATGCTGTGAGTGTCACAAGCAGATATCAGTCAAATCTAGATGAAGAACATTTGACTTTTGTGAAATGTATCCTTAAGTACTTAAGAAGAACTAAGGATATGTTGTTGGTTTTTGGTAATGGAGAACTCCAAGTTCAGGGGTATATAGACTCAAATTTTATATTCAATATAGATAATCGAAAGTCAACATCTGGGAGTCTATTTGTGTGTAATGATGGTGCTGTTAATTGGAAGAGTTTCAAGCAGACAGTAATAGCAGATTCCACCATAGAAGCAGAGTACATCGCTGCATCAGAAGCTATGAAGGAGGCAATCTGGTACAAGAAGTTTGCTATAGAGATCGAGGTGATGCCATCGGATGCCATTCCTCTGTACTACGATAATAATGATGCCATAGCCCTAGCTAAGAAGTCGAGATCTCACTAAAAATCCAAGCACATCGAGCGGCGATACCACCTTATCTGCGATTACCTCGAGAAAGGCTACGTCGAGGTCAAGAGAGTCGACTCCACAGACAATGTGACAGACCCACTCACAAAGCCATTGGGCCAGCAGAAGATTGAAGCCCATCTTGAGAAGATGGTGTTTAGATTTATAGCCAATTGGGAGTTTGTTAGATATGTGTGCCCTAGAAGCTAGATTGGCTGACACATGTAATATACTTCTAAGAGCAAAATTATAATTTTAACTATAAATAATAAAATAAATTATTTTCTATCATAGTGTGTATGTCAAAGTGTCTGTGATACATTCCTTGAGTTAATTGTAATGATAGTTCATATTTTCAAGAGTTAAAAATTTAAGACATGAATTTTCATTATTAACTCATAAAATGCTCCCGACCATAGGATCATCATGAGGATGGTGATTGATCCAAAAGATTGATGTACGATTGCTTCTTTTGGATAGATGAGTCTTAAATCTATGGTGTAGAGACACCAGAATAAGAGTACAGATACTCGTTAGAGAATGAGGGCATTGAGCGTGACCACCTCGAGTAGTCATGAGGAAGTCTACCTTCTCATCAATGACTAGCTTGAAGCTGCAGTGGTGTGTCTGATTCTTTGATATGAGGTGCATTGTTAGTTTACCTTGAGGGTGTTATAGTTTAACTATACCATAACTCGATCTCCTAGCCATTTGGAATCTTAAGGTGTATGTTGGCTATAGCATGTTCATTGTAGGAATTGGATTGCACCAATAGGGGATCTATCTACCTCGATAGATGAGTAGCCCTATGATGATCATGAGAATCAAGTCCATAAAGCCCATGGCCATGGCAGAGTGAAATAATAGAAAGAGTTTCTATTTAGGGTTTTTCACATTGGACTTGAATCGAATGATTAATTCATATGATGGATATTAGGGTTTGACGAGGATTCACCTTAACCTAATTCGGTCGGGGCTCAAGATAGAAGAAACTTAATCACACAAAAAACTACACCGAGAGGTTCACTTTCAATTTTGATGGATTGCCACCATATACTGCTAGGTGTCACTGGTGGATTTTGGAAGCAATTAGAATGATTTAGATGATCGATCATTACTAGTTGTTCTGAATCAGAAAGTTTTGATCTATTATCGGAAGGTATTTCGATGATTCGATGATAGAGATCATGACTAACTATTATTACAAAACTAACCTAACTGGATCACAAAATAAGGTTTGGATCTAGATATATCAATTGGATTAACCCAGTTCAATTAATTTGAATAAATTCAATTTGGTTCAAGAAAATCGTGCTAGCACACGATTGAGCCTAATGCTCTCTTTAACAATTATTAAAACTGTCTCACTGGAGCAAATATATTTGGGCTCACTCAGAAAACCTTTACTTGGTCTGACTAGGCTTGTCAGGTCAGAAATGGTTTCTTAATTATGAAATAAATTTAACAAGACCTATCATTTTTTTATCTGCTAAATCTTGTCTTTGGACTTTGGTAAATGTTGACCTTTGACACTTAGACATCTTGCCTTGTGTCATGCCCCATGAGAGAACCTTGGTCTTGTCTCTCTGCTAAAAAGCAGATAGGCAAGGGTGCTTGCCTAGGGAGGATCACCCATGATATTAGATTGGAGTCCATACAAATGGGACTCCAGTTGCTTCAGGGAATCAAACTAGGTGGCACCAAGAAGACTTGTTTGACTCAGTCTTGGTTTCATCTAAGGAGAGTTTTGAGGGATTCTAATTTGATTAGATTAGATGATGTCATCCCGCCAATTAGATTTAGATCTGATTGCATAAAGGATCGTGATTGACTGGGATGATGTGGCACTACATGGCATAGTAGGATCTATATAAACCCTGTCTGTGCATAGAATTGAGAGCTTCTACCCTTAGCCCATGCCACAAAGCTTTTCTCCCTCCTTCTCCATGCCATCCTCTAGTCCTCTCTCTCCTCTCCATGCCCAGGAGGTTTTGGGCATGAGTTAGGTGCGATCCAAGCAAGTGAAAGACGATAGGAAAGGAAGAAGGCAGCATTGCTGCAAGAGACAACAATTGTTCTTCAAAAGAGTTTTTGAAGACCTTCAAGATCAGATCTAGATCTAATTTTTGGAGATTGATTGAGAAAGAGAAGATCTCTTAGCTGCCTGAGTGGATATAGTAGGGTCAGGTTGTGCTTGTGGCTACGTCCAGAACTAGCAAACATCAAGATCATCACAGGTTAATTTGGATTACCAAAATAAAGATTACAATTAAATAGATTTAATTAATTTTTAATTTATTTTATTTTATTAGATAATAAATCAAATCTAGAAAAAGTCTTAAGATCTAATTAAGATTTTGAGGAAAATTTTTTAATATATCTTGATCCAATTAATCTGAGACAATATCTATCGAAAATAGTTTTTTTTCCTTAACTGTTAATCAGAGCTCAGATTTCAAAATTCATTAATCTAATTTTAATTATTTATTGAATAATTAGAATTTTGATATCACATGAGATTGATATAATTAAATTAAAAAATTAAAAATTAATAATCTAGCATCTAAAGATATAATAGAATGCATGACTAGATAGAATGAATTATTCTTGTATATAGTTAACATGATATAATTTTATTAATTAAATATAATTTTGATATCTATTTATTATCTATTTTTTATATTATAAATAATTATAATTAGATCTAAAATAAAAAATAAATTATTATATTTTTATATAAGATATGATAGATGCCGATGTTTAGACTAAGTTGTAGAATGTTCTACAAATTAACTAGAATATATTTTATTTATTGGATCAAATTTAAATCTTATTTTTTATGTATAGAGAAATTTAATCTATAAAATTGCAATGTATATGAATCACAGAATGTATGCAAAAGTATTTTTAGTTAGATTAATTTTAATATTAGATATATGAGTAGATCTAACATATTTTGTATAATTTATCATGATTTTGAATTAAGACATTCTCTTAGGCTCACCGTCTATAAGATACGAGTAGATTTAAAATTGCCTCTCCTTTCAATTTATGGAATGTTCTTATATGTAGTAGGGTGTGCTGCGTATCGCTTAATCAGAATCTAAAACTTTTTTCTGCAAACCTAGTCCTAACCTAGACACTTTTTATACAGTTTATTTTTTGAACCTAAACTTAATATAAGAATTAAGATTATGAATATTATTAGATCTAAAATTGAAAATTCTCAGATCTAAGCAATATTCATAAATTGGTTCGGGCTTGGGTAGATCAATTAGCTAGGTAGTTATATCAACCAATCATGAGTTTGTTAGATGGATCAAGAGTGCTTAAATGACAACTAATAGATTAAGTCGGGTCAAGGTCTAGCACATAAGTGATCGATCAAGTTTAAAACCTAATTGGCTTATAGGTTAGAGTTGGAGTATAGCTAACCGATTAGTCTGCTCATAATTGGTGTCTAGATAAGTTTGGAGTCGATCGACTGATTTTTAATTGAGAGCTACTCGCCTGAATGCATGTCTTATAATTCAATGTATATCTCTTCCACGGTCTCACTTACCTGACGCATATATATCGCTATCCTCTGGTCTGTCTACGGTGGCTAACATCTAGTCCTCTAGTTATCATAATAGGTTATGGCTATGTCAAGTCAGTTTAAAGAGACTAATTAAATCTTTCTAGAAAAGATTAAGCCTAAGTCTTCACAATTTAGATGTATGCGGCTCCTTGAGGTTGATTTTTCAAGCTGGAGTTATGTTTATGCATTCAAAAGATACCAATTGTTAGCTTATGCATAGCTGAAGATGGATGGGCTTAATATTTTGCGATACGATGGGAAGACCCAATGTAGAATCTAATCTGATTGCCATAATGGTGGACTGCTTAACTATGGAGTGAATCAAGTTTTGACAAGTTAATTCATGAGAGTAGATCAAGTCTGGGTGCACCATGTTGAGAATCACTTGGATAGATTGTCACTCATGTTGGCTAACCCATCACCAATACTATTAGGTAGTGATGACAGTGTTTGTGGGACTGCCCATCACTAATAAATAGTAATCATGAAATTTTTTTGCAGTCTCTAGAGGAAGTGTATGGATCAAAAAATAGTGAAGCTAATTTTATTAAAATTAAATTCTCTAAATAAATTGTCAAGTCTTAATGACAAAATTAACTAGAAACTTTGATTCTATAGACAAAAAGAAAAATCTTAGTCCAACCCACTAGCCTATCCACAACATAGCATTGAGCTCTGATCCATTACAAGTATTGGCTCCTAAAATACTTTAATTTTGGTAATTTAGAAGTTGACACTAATGTATCTAGACAGCGAAATGTCCTCTCTACTTTTTGATTACAACTTCCATCTCGTTCCATTGCTTTCTGAACAATCATTGAGTTAATATCTATCGTTTAGATGATAGATGATGAAGTAATAGAGGCTATATGACTTATTGTTGTTGAGGCTTAAATTACTCTAATGAGCCATTCGAAGCGTCAATCAAGATGATATATTCAAGAGTGTTTGCTACAGAGTTTAGGCCTCACCTGACAGATTTATTGGGTGATACCCACGCTTTGCTAAAAGCCAATATCAGATCACTAAATGACTGTTAGACTAAAATGCATGCATGGGCAATCATCCATTGATCATTATTAATGATGACAAACTTGAAAGGCTTGAGAGCTTGGAGTGTAGTTAGACCAGGATCATAGAATATCTCTCTTGGG